>JAULJZ010169712.1:0-24652 GCA_032270985.1 Heliamphora pulchella
CATGAGAAGATCCCTTCCAAGTGCTCATTGTGCCTAGATGTTCAAACTAGGTGGAATTCTACCTATTCAATGTTGGATGTGGCTGAGAAGTTTCAAAAAGCATTTGAGCGATTGGAAGAGGATGACTCTCATTTATTTTCATTTTTCATGGAGGATGAAGATGAATTTGATAATCACAATGATGGCGGGAAAGGAAAAGGGAGAGGAAGAAAAATCGTTAGGCCTCCTAGTGTAGATGATTGGGATAAAGCTAGAGTTTTCGTCTGATTCTTAAGACTTTTTTACGTGACCTTGAGACTTTCGGGTTCTTCGCATGTTACAGCTAATGCATTTTTTCACGAGCTCATGTCGATTCAGTCTAAATTGATGTCATTGGGTAAAAGTGGAGATAAGTTGTTGAGTAATATGACAATTAACATGAAACGAAAATATGACAAGTAATGGGAAAATCTTGATAATATCAATTTCTTGTTGTATGTTGCAGTTGTGTTAGACCCACGTTACAAATTAAAATATATCAAGTTCTCATTTACCCAAGTATTTGAGGCCGATAAGGTAGAAGACCTTGTGATGAGAGTGAAGTTGAAGTTAAATCACCTATATGACCATTATGCTAATAAAGACACACTTGGTGTTGTTCATGCTAACAATGCAAGTCAAGCTTTTCAATCGATGGTCATTGATGAAAATGAGGAAGATACTGTTAAGCTTTTCACTATTCAATATAAGAAACATTTAGATGAGGAAAATAGCCTAGAGAATAAGTCTAAGTTGGATAGGGATTTGGCTGAGATTTTTGAGGATCCAAGTATTTCTAATTTTGACATTTTTGAGTTGGTGAAAGCTTAATAGTAATAAATATCGGGTTCTCTCTCAAATAGCACTAGATGTCTTGGTTATCCCAGTTTTTACAGTAGCTTCTAAGTTTGCCTTTAGCACCAGTGGTCGTATACTTGATCCATTTAGGAATTGTTTGACTCTGAAGATGGTGGAAGCTCTTCTATGTGGATAAAATTGGCTAAGGTCTTCACAAATTGAAATCAACCTTAGAGAATTCATGGATGACATTGAAAGCTATGAAGAAATTGAGACACGTGATTTTTTTTAGTTGCATTTGTTTTATGTTGAATAAATACTACTAATAATTGTTTTACTAATTTTTTTAAAAAAAATAAATTTCAGAATTTTCTAGAATAGCTGCAACTATGGAGCCAACTTTGGTTGATGTTTGATGGCGGAAGACTAGGGGATGATAGAATTTGGACGCTGGAATTTTGCCTTGCTTTGTTGCTGCTATTTTGATATTTTTGACATCTTTTGTACTATTATATTGTCGAAATTTTGCACTATTACATTGCTGAATCTTTTGCACTGTTTTGGCTGGATGCTAGTGTTGGAAATTGTACTGTTTTGCACTGTTTTGGTTAGATGCTAGTGCTGGAAGCTGCATTGTTTTGCACTATTTTTGACTGAATGTTAGTGCTGGATTTTTGCATTGTTTTGGTTTAATGTTAGTGCTGGAACTTGCTGAATTTTTGCACTATTATATTCATGAATTTTTGCACTGTCTTGCATTATTAATTACCACTGTTTTGGTTATTTTAGTATTAAAATTTTATACTTTTTTTCAATATTTTGGATGCTAAATATTAAATTGTTTTGTGTACTAGTGAATTTACATTTTGTACGTTTTCTTCACAATTATAGAATTTTCTTATTAGATGCACTTTGATGTGTATAACAAGGAAAAAAATATTTTTCTACAACTTTTAAACCGCCAACCCACCCAATTCATCATTGCAAAATCGCAAAAAAAAAAATAATAATTTGCCGATTTTATAAAGTGGGTAGTTCGGTAGTGGATTGAAATTTTTTATACCGTCATAAATGGTTTGGTTAGCAAATTATCACTCATACTGCACCGCGCCGACCCATGTACACCCCTAGCTGCCGTCGTAACGCCAAGGGTCAGGGGGAGCATTCAGAGACGTTTGGTAACTACGCCTAGCTCCCAAGGGTTCTAGCCCGTACCGGATTAGCTCTCAGATCACAACTGTATTCTTGCTCAGTTTCGCTGATCAGGGAATAGTGAGCGAGAATAAGGGACTACTGATGGGTAGATATATAATCTGGCCCAGCTAGGGCTTAGTTCGCTGGGGTGGGCCCATTAGGGAACATAACCAGTGTACGCGATGCTGATCAATCGCAAACCTTACTCGTTAGGGGATCTCGGACTCAGCAGTCGGCATATCTGCTAATCAGTTAATAGCTGATCATCTAGGTAGGCCGACCAAGAGCGCGTGTGTTCAACACCACGCATAGAATATCCCAAGAATCCTTAGAGATTCGATGTAACAACCTTCACGTGGTCTGATGGCCATGTGTTTCCACTAGTATATAAGGAGGCTCCAGATGGATAATGCAGGTACAATAATTCTCACTCTTAGCATCACTTTCTAACGGTTTTTATTTGCCTTGGGGCTTACTCTACCGGAGACCTAACTTGACTGTCGGAGAGGTTGTGCCGGAATCCCATTCGGCACTCTTTCTAACGGTTGTTTGTCTGTTTCAGACCCTTGAAGCTCTTGAAGTATTGAGAAGGTTCATTCTTAGATTGACCACCATCAAAGTGTAATATTAGAAATTTATAAGTTTATTCTAATCACAAACTATTTAATTCCATTCAAATTAAACATGAGTTTTTATAGTCCATAACTTAATTCTACCCAAATCAAACATAAAAAAATTAATTAATCACACTTCATTGATAATTTCACCTCATTACCAATTCTATCTCACCTCATTCATAATTTCACTGAATCTATAATGATTATCAAACAAAGCCAATGAGAATATAATTTGGGTGTCATATGGTATCAATGAGAAATTAGTTGAAGCGTCCCACAAGTGATGATGGGAAATTCATCGGCGTGTTATGTATACTCTGATTTTTAATCCCATAAAATGGGTATTATGAGTTATAAAAAAAATATTATAAATTAAAAAAATTAAGAAGTTGGGAAACTCTTTGGCATGGGTTGATAAGTCATGGGATAAGTAAAAGTCCTTTTTCAAGAGAAATTTCACATTTTAGAAAATTCAAAATATTTGTTCGAATTTTGAAAAATTATATTAATTAAATTTGTTTTAAATCTGGCCCATATACACTTTAAATGTATGAAAATATAATTGAATCTACTTTCACATTGTAAATACCTGGATTTTGAGATCGTGATTTTGAGATCGTTCCTTAATAATCCCAAAATTAGAACGAGTACATGGTCAGCCTCTAAACCCTAGTGTTTAGGTTTCAAACCTTGTAACTCAAACAAAAAAAAAAAGTGTACGGTAGCTAGAAGTTGAGTAAGCTAAAAGATGTTGGACCAAACTCATTGTGACCCAAAATCCTAGCTTAAAACCTAAGGACCAAAGATAAAAGACTTTCATGCGAGTCTAATTAAAAGTTTCAAGTTGGTTTTACTTTAAATCAAGCCTAAGATCAAAGAATGCCCAAATAAGAAAATAAATTTAGATTAAAGTGTTGGAAAAACAAATTCTAGTAACCGATAACAATGTATATAAATTATACCAAAAAAAAAAACGATGAAAACTCAATAAAAATCCTCACTTGACAAAATAAGGATTATACTTTCGAGATCCTTGTAGTTTGATCTCACCTCAGCACTCGAACGAAAAACTGTCTGATTGGTGTACACGAATAAAAAATCGTCTGTACCTCAAGTCTTTTGCAGTATTTTCGTATGCTTAATCACGAATTGATCAGTGTGAACTGTAAAATCGTGACCTAAACCCTAGTTGGCTTCCTCTTTTAATATCACGAAAAAATTAAAACCTTAGTTGCCAAGAGGTTTAGCTACATATAAATGGGTTACGGTAGGAACTTGAAGAATAAATAAGCTTTAGGTTTCTTATGTAATTGAAAAAATCTAATTCAATGTGAATTAAATTCTTAATATTCCATAAATTATAATTCGTATCACTAAAAAAATTTAATTGCACTCCTGACCTTATCTTAAAATAATTTCGAGTTCTACATTATTAAATATTTATTTATCTCTCCATGTTAATACTGCAGATACTAGTCAATTAAACTAAATCACTGACAATTAAATTTAATCAAACACTTATAATTTTCTTAAAATTTTTTACTAAATTTATTTGATATGTCAGATACAAAATCCACTTGTATGGTTTGATATAATCAAAATTTATAAACTTCTTTAAAGAGGTATCATTAATCATTATACCAGGTCATGAATTTCGTTAATAATTAATATTTACCATACATGTAGCACCATTATCCAATTCACCAAGTTTATTGACCCATAAAATATCTCGCTCTTTTATGAACTAAAATAACAAATACAAAATATATGTACCAATTAATTATTTTGAAAATAAGAACATAAGCAATCATAATAATTATGTGATATTAATTATTTTATATAGTCAGTATAAAAATACTTACCCCAAAACAGTCATGTCCAATATATACAATGTCTATTAGCACAGTGAGTTGGACTATTTCATTCCCCATAATCAAGATAGACCTATTGAAATACTGTACTATAGTCCTACTGATGATGTGTCTAATTTCATCTAAGACTGTAAAAAAAAGGTTTATATTTTACGAGAATCGTTAATCTAATTTTCTATGTGTAAACCAAATTCTATACGCTAGATCATCTACTATATAGAATAAAAGATATACATGCATATCATTAAATAAATAATACAGTGCAAATATTGCTAAAATAAATTCTCATTAAAATAAAAATAATAAATTTTACTAATAAATAAAATAAATATCCAAATCTATAGTATGGCTTTTATTTTATACCCCTAACATAAAAGAGTTGCTCCATGTTTGAAAGATTCATCGTGGTGGACCAACTTGGCAATCTAACTCCTTCGGAGCCCAAATATGAATTGGATTAGGCTCAACATGGTTCTAGATTCTACACTAAATAACTAGCCGAAGTTCCAAAGACTAAAAACAAAAATCAAATATTTAAGCCTAGAACCCAAAGTAAGGTCCAAACCAAAAATGGAGCCCATGAGCCTTTTTAAAGCTCGATTATTATTTCTTTTATAAATAAAAAAGAAAATTATATATATATATATATAGATTTATTTGACATTTTCTAATTTTCTTAAAACTAATTAGCAATTAAGTAAATCCCAAAAAATCAAAATAAAGACTTTAGCCATCATTTCATATTTTTAGCTTTGTCCCCTAATAATTCTAAACAAGGCCTAAGTCATACTTAGTCATCAAGGTTTGGTTCACAACTAGCTAGCTAGTCTTTCTTTTAGGTTGAGATCTAACAAGTCTTCTTTTAGGTTGAGATCTAACAAGTCTTTAGGATCAAACTTTGCTTGGCGACCAAGTTTGATGAAGGAAAAAATGGTCTTTTATAATTTTTATCTTTTCTACAAATAGAGGCCTCCCTCACCCTCTTCCCCTAAAATTTCGTGCACTTGAAATATATGTGGAGAGAAAAAGAGAATAAAAAAGAAGAACGAACAAGAAGGAAATGAAGAGTGTTAAAGCTTAAGTCTATCTTTTATTTCAAGACTTAAAAGAAAATATATAAGAAACTTCACTAACCCCTACCTTCTTTTTTCAAAAATCACTCATCACCTCCATTCTTCAAAGAACTTAAACAAAAAACACACAGGACATTAGGTTCGAAATGGACAAATAGAGCCTAGGACCCCAAGTTGAACCTTGAACTATTTTTTGTGATTTATGTTGATGTGATAAGTAGTATATATTCATCTCTTTATTTATGGTTGCTGAGATTTGTTTATGATGGTTCATGTATGACTTGTGCTAAAAATCTTGGTCCTTAACATGAAAAGTGAGAAAGGGATGTAGTTAAGTCATAAGGAGACCAACAACTATTTTTAGATACAGTAAAAATCTACTTTAAATATTTTTAATTAAATCGAGAAATATTATCTTGAGGTAAGATTTTTGGCCTGAGTTAGATTAGGATGTTATCTTTCAATTAAAATTTATTTGAGTTTATTTGGTCAAGTAGAGTTTAATAAAAATATTTTCTCCCTAACTTGTGCAGCTTCTGGCACAGGTCTATTTTACCTTTTAGAAAAAGTTTCTTCACGAAAAATGTTCTTCACATATTATTTTGTGATTTGGGATGTTTGACAAAATTTAAGTACTGTTTAATAGGTCAGATGTATTTTTAAACAAAATAGATAAAATTTGGGCCTCTGGATGGATTTGACATATTTTCATGTGGAAGCGAAAATCCCTGTTCTGGTTGGAGTTTGGAAAAGTTTCTTTCTTAAAAAAGTTAGAGGACATCTAGGAATATTTACTTTCAAAAATTTAAATTTTTTTGAGTTAGCTTACTATTTTAAACATAATTTTTTCTAATTGTCAAAGAACTTGGAACAATGAATTTTTGCTGATTGTAACTATGTAGACTAAATCCTTCATGCATGATTATGTTCATATGTCATGTGTTGAATGTTTCCATAAATGTGTTAGCATGTAAAGTTATTTGACATATGAGGATAACTATAGTTGATGACTATATTAGTACATGTTGAGTTCATGCATAGTTGTCATGGTTAGGGTTGTACTTCTTATTTAGCGATTGAGCCATTTGTTAGAGTGTCTTCCTTGTATGATTGTTGGGACCATGAACATCTTGAGTTATGCTATGTCTTGAGTCGTGTCACGTCTTTAGCTATGTAATACCACTGTAGTCAAGAACGTAGGCAGATGAAAGCATAGTGTATGGGAGCATTATGGTACCACGTCCTAATATTTCTTGTTAAAATCAGTGCGCCGAGTCTAAGACTATGAGTTTGACTTTGAACAATATTCCATGACTTTAGGTGGAATTTGGATTTTGCCCTAATCCCACGCCTTAATAACCTGGATGAAACAATCGGGTATATCACTCAGCGGTGCGGTCATTATTTCACAAGGAGGTACGGAATGACCTGGATTCTCACTTGTAGGAAGTCTTATCTTATAGACCCTTGGGTATGAGATTCTTGTCGGTCCATGTTTGGGCAGTAATGATCACATGCATGATGCATTTTTATCATTTTATTACTATTCTTTGTGTATCCTAATGGCAATCTATGGTTAGTAATATACTTGAGTTAGAAAGGTAGGGTTCTGCAGTTCCTCTCTAGATGTCGTAGTTTATGGAGTTATATGCTAGGTGTTGAGGAAGAAGGAGATATATAAGAGTATAACCCGAAAGGTGTTAGGGATATATACTGATAGAGATACTGAGGTATCAGAGGCTTCAACTGCTGTACATGCGGTCTTGACAAAGAAGTGAACTTCTTACTTAGTGTTATCCAGACATCACGACAGTGTTTGTAACCTATCATGATATTATCATTGGAGAACCATTAATTGGTGATCATTAGGAAAGTAGGGGTTTGGTTGGGTTGAAACTTGAATCAAATTTGGGTTTTTTGTGTTGGTGAACTCAAATGATGAAATTGGTTGAATTTTGGACAAATTGGGGGTCGTGTTAACCTAATTGCATATTAACTTCATGAATTTTGGATGTTATATGAAAGTTGCAGGATGATGGATTGGGAATTTTGAGTAAATCCTATAAATTGATGAATGTGAATCATGTGAAATGCGATTTGGGGTTTTTAAACCTTTTTAATTCAAATATGTAAATTATGGGAATATTGAAAATTGTTGAGAATTGGAATCTTAATGGTGTTGGGCTTGACGAGAGAAACTAGATTGACGGTTGGACTTGTATTGGTTTTAGTGTAAATGATCTAATTATGGTACTTTGTGCTTGAATGGATAATTAAGTTAGGCTCGAGTAACTCCTCGATAAAAAACTAAAAACATATGCAATATATGGTAGGCTCTTTGATCGGGTTAATTCCTGTAAAACTGTGCTCTGGGTAGCCCATCCATCGATGTTTTCAAGGAAAACAAAAAATGTGTGCTCTCTATGTCAGGCTATAGAATGGGTATTTATCTATCGGGTTTCATGTGGCCTGGTTGTGATAACTATGCCTGGGTCTATAGGTGCTGTCCAACTTTGGTATTTAATTAAATCAAAGAATGATTTGGATTTGCAAAACTTTTACGAAATGGTTGATGAAATTGTGAATTAGGAAACCTTAAAAATGGTTGAAACTTGGAACGATTTGAAATTTGGAGTTATAGTGACCTTAAGGTGGTTTGAAATGATGGGAAATTAAAAGACTAAACTATGATTTTGTGTGTTTAAATGGAATTGGTTTTGTATGAGAAAAACTGGTTATGTGAATGGAAATTTGTTAGAAAAGTGGAATTAGTTTTGAATGAAAATTTGTTGTGCATTTACATAATCATCATTGCATGTCATGCATTTGTTTATCTTTAGTCAATTTTCTACGAGTCTCGGCTCATGTTATATAAATAATTTCAAGTGATAGCGGATAAAAGATGGTGGAATGAGAAGAATGATCATAGAGACCTTTTTGTGTTGTTTTTGTTAGAATTGCAAAGCTTTTTGAAGAATCTTTTTGTGAATTGATCAATGTATATTGTAATTCTTTTGGATACTTTGAAAGAATGTATTGTGGGTTGGTGTAACCTGTTTTGTAAGGCCCTAAGACCAAGTACTCATGGCTTGTATGCATGTGAGGACGGTGGGTTATAGTTTTGAATGTTATTCTCAAATTTTGGCACAAAATTCTATGATTTTAAATGTTGGATCTCCAAGTTTTTGGTTTGAAAGTAGCTATTTAAGTACCAAATGTTTGTTTGACTTCAAAATTTTGCCTATTTAAAAGTATGTTCAAAGTTCGTGAAAATGAAGTGTTTTCCAAACATTTAAAATTTTTTTTAAAGTTTTTGGCTGGGGAACTCTTGGGTATATTGCTACTCGAGCAGTGAAGAGTCCGTCCGAGCAGACTCTGCTGGGTGGAAAATTTTCAAACTTCTAATTTAAAAAGGGTTTTATTGGATATCTTTTGGACATTCTTTGGGGCATAAATTGGCCTATTTTCACTCTTTTCTTTCACAAGAAACTTGAAAGCATTAATTTGTTTTTAAACAAGAACTATTTTCTACAAGTCCCTTGGGTTAGATTCTTTAAATCAAGTCCTTTTCCTATCAATTGCGTGGCTTTCTATTGCTACGTTTTTGGGGCATGACAGATTAATATCAAAGCTCTTGGTTCGAATACTTAAGAACCGTGGGAATGGTTAATCCATTGCATGAGAGTTTGCATTAATGTGTTGCATTCATGTGTTAGTGTGTTTGCATGGTATATCTATAAAGTGACTTGGTGTTTGCATGCTACGTGGTATTTGGGTATAAAGGTTGGATTTTTAGATGATGTGTCTTACTCTTGGGCATCTGGCCAACTAGTGCGGGGCTCAAGTTAGAAAGGCGTTTGACCGACGTCTATTCTAACAAGAGATCCAAACGAGTTACCCGTGTTGATGTACCACTCCGATTAGTCCTCCTTGTTATGTTAGATGTGTTGATGTGGTCGTATATGTTAAGTGGTAAATTGGTTAAAGGTGATTTTGTGATGAAAGATGGGTTGGTTTGGACATCGTTATTGATATCTCCCCTTATCTTTCTTATATGGAGCGATGTTACAGAGACAAGGTAGAGGTCAAGCTCGCATTCGAGGTCACGTATTTGCCTAAGTTCTGGAGAAAGAAAATGTGCATGCCCCACAGGAATAAGTGGGCGGTGTTGATGTAATACAACAGATGCTCACGAAGATGCGAGCGGTAGTCGAGGTGGCTAGGGATGGAGTAAGAACTTTCGAGCCAAGGGCTACTATAGTGACTAGAGAGTTTTAGTAGTTGGATTCTCCAACCTTTTCTGGGGAGCCTGACCCTAAGACGGCTATTGAGTGGTTGGAGGTGACCACCACAATCTTTGATACACCAGAGATCATAGAGGACGAGTTGAGGGTGAGGTTGGCGGCATTCCAACTTCGGGAAGATGCGCGAGAGTGGTGGAAATTTGCCAAAATGAATGTGGAGGGCATGTGGATCGCTTTAACTAGGGTCATCTTGGAGAAGTATTTTCTAAGATCTTCGAGGGATACTTATCAGGAGAGGTTTCTCTCCTTCATTCAAGAGAACATGACAGTGGTCCAGTATGAGGCGCTGTTTGCGAATCTGTCGTGGCTTGCACCAGAGATGGTGGCAATGGATGAGTTGCACACTAAGCAGTTTGAGCGGGGTTTTTGACCCTCCATTAAGGATAAGATTGTAGCTTTAGGATTTTGAGTCTATACAAAGTTAGTGGAGACTGCTATCAGGGTTGAAAATGCTATGGATGAGAGTTGTAAGATTAGGGAAGGCAAGTCATAGCAAGGGAATGCTAGTGCGCAGTTGGAAGGGTGCCAGTTGAAGAGGTAGAAGTCAGGAGGACCGAGTTCTTACCCTACAAGATCCCAGCCGCAGCCACGTTCAGCACCCGCACCACTATTGCTTCATTTAGATGTTCTAAGTGTTAGGAGATAGTTTTCTTCTTATGTAGACAGCTTGGGCATTGCGCTAGGGATTGCCCACATAGAGGGTAGCAGCAAAGTTAGACTCAGGGGATGGCCCCGTTTTCTTATTTTTAGTATGGTCAGATGGGTCACATCCGTTGGGATTGGCCTCAGGGAGGGAATGCCTAAAATGCTTTATGGGCACATCTAGGTCAGGCATCATAGGGACGACAAGGGTTTGGCCAGTCGCAGCAGCAGTCGACGAGGATCGTAGGAGAGGCTACTTTAGCCTAGTTAGTGAAACAGCCAGGAGCTAGGGGGAACAACGGGAAAAATCTGGGGAATCAGGGACAAATGTACGCCCTCGTGGAGCCTCGTACTTTAGTGGCACCTGTCGTGTCGGATTCCGCAGCTAGCTTGTCGATCATCCAAGATACCTTTCTAGTGTACCGTTCTTGGGCTAGTGTTCTTATTGACACCGGAGCATCGCATTCATTCATCTCATCTGCATTTGCATATGCATTGGGGCTAGAGGTAGACATCTTGGGTAGTACCTTATGTGTGGAGACACCGATTGGTGGGATTAAAGTGTTAAAACTTCTTTGTAGAGCCTGTGAGATGGAGATAGTCGACTGCTGCCTAGTGTTCGATTTTATTGTGCTCAATATGGCTTCATTTGATGTTATACTAGGGATGGATTGGTTGATCACCTTTCACGCCTTTATTAATTGTGACTGTCGATGGGTGATTGTTTGTACACCGGATGGAGACTCCTTTTATTTTGTAGGTGACCGGGACGACGGTTTAGTGCCTAAACCTCATAATTCGTGGGACTGACTCACCGACTTAACTGAGCATTCTCCACTCACGGTAACATGAGCTAAAGAGCTCAAAGATTTTCGACTGAGGGCATCGACCACCACATTGGCCTTGCCCGAATGATACTATAGATCAAAATCATAGTCACCAAAAACTCCATCCAGCTCCTTTGACTCAAGTTCAAGTCCTTCTGCGAAAAAAGTACTTCAGGCTCTTATGATCTGAGAACACCTTAAAGCGCTCTCCATACAAGTAATGCCTTCAGGTCTTTAAAGTAGAAACCACCGTCGCGAGCACCAAGTTGTGAATAGGATAGTTCTTTTCATGAGTCCTCAACTGTCTCAATCCGTAAGCTACCACTTTACCCTACTGCATCAACACATAACCCAATCCTTCATGCGACTCATCGCAATAAATGGCTTGGCCGAGTCCTCTCTCTAGCACAATTAAAATAGGTCTGCTAGTTAGCCTTTCTTTCAATGTTTGGAAGGCGAGCTCACAACTATCGTTCCACAAGAACTTAATTCTCTTTCGCGTGAGACGTGTTATGGGCACTGCAAGCCTAGAAAAATCCTTCACAAACCATCAATAATAACTCGCCAAGTCCAAGAAACTCCGAATCTCAAACACACTGTTCAACCTCTCCTAATTCATCACAACTTCTATCTTAAAAGAGACCACCACCACCTTGTCTTCTGAAACTATGTTCCCTAAAAACTTAACCTCGGGCAACCAAAATTCACACTTACCATATTTTGCATATAGAAGATGCTCCCGCAGCAACTGTAGAGCAATTTAAAGATACTTCTCATGTTCCTCCTCCGATGGTGAATAAATGAGAATATCATCAACGAACACGACTATGAACCTATGAAGGTACAGGTGAAAGATATGATTCATAATATCTATGAACGTCACAGGCGTTTTAGTTAATCCGAATGGCATGACTAGAAACTCAAAATGCCCATAACGCGTGCAAAAATTCGTCTTCTAGATATTCACCTCCTTGACTCGCAACTGGTGATAACCCGATCTCAAATCTATTTTGAACCTTTTAATTGATCAAATAAATCATCGATATGGGGCACATTGTACTTATTCTTAATGGTCACGTGGTTTAACTTACGGTAATCGATACAAAGGCTTAGGGATCAATCCTTCTTCTTTGAAAATAATGCTGATGCTCCCCTAGGCGACAGACTAAGACAGATAAAACCCTTTATCCAACAACTCTTAGACCTGCAGCCTCAATTCTAGCAACTCGACTGGGGCAAAATGGTATAAGGGCATAGAAATGGGGGCGGTCCCCTCAATGAGATCAATGGAAAACTCAACTTCCCATTGTAGTGGAAGCTCAAACAAATCATCTAGGAAGACATCTGGGAACTCGCAAACAACGTGAGGAAGCTCCCCATGAGTGAAGTCAGTCTCGCTTGTAGACAAGGCAGAGAAAAGGAGGCAAGTGATTAGGAACGTAATGGTACTGTGGAAGCGAGCCCCGTTGTGAAAACGTGGCAATGAAAATGAGATGGGTTCTCTTGGTAAGACTCGAGAAATAGTTTTCTTGCACAATCATGCAAAAAATATTACGAACTTTATGTTGTTATTCTTAACTATTGTTAATCATGTATGCATACTCGTGTTGTCTTGATTATGTGTGATAAGGGTAGGATATTAGGGTATTAGTTGTTCCTATTGGGCGTCGCAGCTCATGTCGTCTTATGCTAGGTGAAGAAGGGTTTAATGAGGAAGTTGCCATGGAAGACGAAATGGAACCGTGGCTCACAACTAGTGCCAAACCTCTAGTTTAAATCTTAGAAGAATATTGCGTTTGATGATTGAATGTAAATTTAACTCTTTTGAACGTTTTAGAGATTCTTTCGATTTGTATTATTTAAACTCCTATGGGTTGTAATGTTAAATCTTTACTTTATTTGGACTATCTAATTGAATTATAATAAGTATTTTTAAAGAAAATTATGAGTTATTTTCTCACAAATAAATAAGAAACTAAATCTTTTGTAACTAATGATGTCTCCGAAAATCAAGGTGTCACAAGTGCTCAAGAGATACTTGGAACACCCTTCACGTATTCTTAATTGGGAGCAAACTAAAGGGGATGATAATGCTTCTTTTGAAGAAAGATCGGTGAAGAGTTTAGAATGAAAAAAATAACTGCAAGGAAAGACTATCTAGCTAGTAAGAGTTCTTTGACGCCATTGTCATGCCCCTTAAACCCAAGCCCAAGAAATTGAAGAATGCCATGTTTATGCACAAAAACCCAATGTTCAAAGGATTTATAAAAAAGGGGTCCAACTGAGGTAAAGGAAACGTTCCATGGAAGGTTTGATCAAAACATATAAAAACTTATGAGAAAAATCGATTCGTCGTCATAATATTTATCAAAACGTTTTTCCACAAAATGAATTTAAAAAAGGGAGTAAAACTATTGAAAGAAGGCTATTGGATGAATACAATAATGACTTAAATCGAAGTTAGGATGAAAAAGAAACGTTTATGCAAAGAAAACAATTTTCCAACCAAGTCTAAACATAATCGCTCGAGTGGTTCCTTGGCTGAGCCAAGGTTTCCCACCTTTGGTGATAAACCACTCGATAACCGCTCGAGCGGTCATCAAGCAGCCCACCACCAGCAAGCATTTTTCAAAAATTTCTTGGTTTGATTCCACATCTAACATCCATATTTATGAAAAATAAGGGTCTAAAGGCATGATATATCATTGAAATAACATCAAAACCATAAAATATATCTGTAATTACATTCCAAAAACCTCCCGCGGGGATCATACTACATCAACCTTTATCCAAAAACATAAAATACATGGCCTTAAGGCCTTGCAACTCAAATATCCAAGATGTTCAACAAGTCAAAAGGGTAAAATTACATGTTCCAAGAATTTCACAAAAACATATTAAGAGGTAAAGCCTCCTAACACCACCAAGCCAAATCTAAAACATAATTAATTTCTTCAAGATATATTGTCACGCTCCAAACTCCGAGTCACGCGAAAAGTCACAGAACAACCACCAAAATTGCCTCAAACAAAAAGAATATAAAACCAAAAAGCCAAACAAGGCTAAAACCTTTGTAAAAATGTACTACCGATGGTTTATTTGACTTAAAGGAGTAGCCAAAAAACTACAGTTATGGTCCCACAAGCCAAGCATTTAAAAGCAAAATATAAGTTCTGAATAAAAAAAAATCTTTTCATTTTAAAAGTAGCTTAGGCCATTCCCAAAATCTTCCTTGAAGCACAAGAGTTTAAATGAAGCATAAATCATTTAAAAATCTCATTTGTAAACCATTGAACCTAACAACGAAAAACGTAGTAAGATACTACGAAAAAGAACAACCAACCCAAGGTTCTCTCGAAAGCATTAAAGCATGCATACATCCATAATCATTACATATGTTTTACAACACATTATCTCTAAATATGAAACATATACAAAAAGATATAAACTACCTAACAAAACAAGACAATAGGGTCTTGTGATCAGCCACCCCCGGGCAACACCGGGTCAACCTACAGGACCACGCTTACCTGAAAAAGGTTTTACAACAAAATTTCACACCGTGAGCCGAAACCCAATAGAAACAGATTATAAGGCTATAAAGCAGGATATGCAATCATATAGTGGGAGCTAACTCAACCATATAACCAAAAAGGTTTTACATCATAAAATCCCAAGTTTTCCCATCAGACTCCCTAAGCCTCCAAAACAGTTTTAATTCATAAAATCCCATATTTCTATCCACAAAACCATGCATATCAACAATGCAAATAACATTTTCATAGTTAAAGAAAAATAGTAACCAAAACGTTATTTTTCTACTCGGATCACACACCAAGAAAAAGAGAATGAATCCTATGTACTGACTCTATCACAAAGGGACAGAGGTAACAACAATAGATTCTTGCCCCTTGATTCTTGCCCCTTACCCAATCCCAACACATCATAGGACCAGTTAGGTAATGACAAGTTATATACGGAGCCATCACAACGTAAAAGCTAACTTTACGGACTAAAATCGAAGGATAAAAGCACCTACCACCTTCTTTACGGGAACTACCCCGAAAGACAAAGGTACCTTTTCTACGCACGTTTTTGGATTTCCACCGAGGGCAACTCGTGCTAAATACTCATTATCCCGGTACATCTAGAAAATCATTTCAAAACTGTCCCATAGCTCAACTACAAAAATATTTCCACAAAATACATGAAACATATATATAGATCCATCCATCAACATGGAGATCAAACAAAAATATTTCAAAATATTTTTTTTCGTTTTCAACAAAACGTTTCAAAACTGAGTCTCAATCCCAAGGGTTAGCTCCAAACCTTCAAAAGATGATTTGTCGAGATTTTCATCAAAAACTACCGTTTTCAAACCCACCTTTGAAAACCATACGTTCACAAGCCATACGATGTAATAAACCAAAAAAAGCAAAAAATATGCTTTTTACCCAAAAAGTAAGGTTTAAACATAAATATGACATTTGATGTATTTTTTACCCGGTAAAAATACGTATAATTACATATAACACCCTTATACAGC
This sequence comes from Heliamphora pulchella, assembly GCA_032270985.1. Taxonomy (NCBI): domain Eukaryota; kingdom Viridiplantae; phylum Streptophyta; class Magnoliopsida; order Ericales; family Sarraceniaceae; genus Heliamphora; species Heliamphora pulchella. The sequence goes on from JAULJZ010169712.1 coordinate 15,894, forward strand.
AGTAGGGCCTAGAATTCTACCTCTGAGAGTCAAAACTCGAAGCCTCAAAAATTGAATCTCGTTAGAACGAGAATCTGTTTGCATATATGCGAAGCCCTCGGCACCAACATCAAGGAGCCGCTGTCAGTTTGTTGAAAATCGAGCCCAGAGCCCTCAAAAATCTAGAGAGAAGGCAGAGAGAACTGAAACTTAGCTTAGAAGATATGTTTTCCAAAATATCTCAGCCCACTGGATATTTATAGAGACCGAAAAAACCTACGGTCTAGTCGACCGAACACACTAGTCCAGTCGACCGAACTGAAAAATTTCGGTCTAGTCGATTGGGCCAACCCCTCCAGTCTATCGAACTGCTGGGCAGTGTGTTTTTCTGCGTCAAACATGTTTTTAAGCCTTAAACCAAGTCTAACACGCCTCTACCAAACCCAAAAGAGCGTGAAACTCATGTACGATCAGTTGAGGATCGTTGACCGTTGTGTACGTATGGTTGTGCTTCTAGCTCATGGCAGAGCGAGGATTTTGTCAGAATAGTGCAGCTGTAATATGTGTGTGGTGGGTTTCTGGTAGACTTTTGCGAGTCTGGCTTGGGTCTTGTTTGGGACTTGGAACTGCTCATATTCTTGGAGTCGAGGAGTAGTTGTCGACTGTGGTAAGTGTTGTGCTTCGGCATAACTGTTGTTTGTGTGGATGGTATTCCGAGAGTATGATAAAGTATGAATCAGGAAGGATATGATGTTTGGGAAGCCTTAGTTGGCATGGCCTGTTTGGACCAACACGATTGTTTGGTTGGCAATGGAAGAGCCATGAGGAGTTCTGGATGTGAGGAAATTGCTAAGTGTAAGATGGAAGTCTTAGTTGGTTACTCGATGGACAAGTCTTGGGTTCGAGTATTCGGTAAGTGTGGACTCAAGGGGTTGATGTATGTGTTATGAGTTGTAGTTGACGTCGGATGACGGTTATCAGGTTTGTCTTGTCGGACGACGCCAATCATGTTTGATGAGGTTGATTTGTAGTCTTGGTATTAGTGATCTGATGACGAGGTGTAAAAGCTGACTTTACAGACTAAAATCAAAGGATAAAAGCACCTACCACCTTCTTTATGGGAACTACCTCGAAGGACAAAGATACCTTCTCTGCAAACGTTTTCGGACTTTCACCGAGGACAACTCGTACCAAATACCCGTTATCCCGGTACATCTAGAGAATCATTTCAAAATCGTCCCGTAGCTCAACTACGAAAACATTTCTACAAAATACACGAAACATGTATATAGATCCATCCATCAACATGGAGATCAAACAAAAATATTTCAAAATATTTTTTTCCGTTTTCAACAAAACGTTTCAAAATTGAGCCTCAACCCCAAAGGTTAGCTCCAAACCTCCAAAACATGATTTGTCGAGATTTTCATCAAAAACTATCATTTTCAAACCCACCTTTGAAAACCATACGTTCACAAGCCATACGATATAATAAACCAAGAAAAGCGAAAAACATGCCTTTTACCTGAAAAACAAGATTTAAACATAAATATGACATTTGATATATTTTTTACCTGGTGAAAACACGTATAATTACATATAACACCCTTATAAAGCAGTAGGGTGTAGAATCCTACCTCGGAGAGTCAAAACTCGAAACCTCAAAAATCGAACCTCGTCGAAATGAGAATCTGTCCGCATATATGCGAAGCCCCCAGCACCAACATCAAAGTAGGGTCTAGAATCTTAGCTCGGAGAGTCAAAACTCGAAGTCTCAAAAATCAAACCTCGTTGGAACAAGAATCTGTATGCATATATGCGAAGCCTCCATCACCAACATCAAGGATCCGCTGTCAGTTTGCTGAAAATCGAGCCCCGGGCCCTCAGAAATCTAGAGAGAAGGCAGAGAGAACTGAAACTTAGCTTAGAAGATATGTTTTCCAAAATATCTCAGTCCACTGGATATTTATAGAGACGGAAAAAACCTACAGTTCAGTCGACCGAGCACCCTAGTCCAGTTGACTGAACTAGAAAATTTCGGTCTAGTCAACTGGGCCAACCCCTCAAGTCGACCGAACTGCTGGGCAGTGTGTTTTTCTGCGTCAAACAGGTTTTTAAGTCTTAAACCAAGTAAAACACGCCTCTACCAAACCCAAAAGAGCGTGAAACTCTTATACACTTACTGTTCTACTATGAAGAAACAAAACGTATCACACCAAGGTCAACGGTTAACTCAAACTCCATCAATACTTAAAAGTATTCTCAAAATAAAATGGGTCAGGGTCTCACATATATTCTCATCGTCAACACCTGAAAAAGATTAATTTAAACAACGTGAGCCGAGGTTCAATAGAATTTTAAACAACCCAAAACGAATAATGCTCAATATGCAACTAACAATTCTATATCAACAATCCAACCCAAGTAGTCCAATTTTTACTCATAATCTAATAATAACAGAATTCCCATAGCTTGATTAACATCACAACGGTAAATAACGTTTTACCACATAAATTGCCACATTTACTTTCACACTGAAGGAACGGGGCACCTCCACCACCTTTATGGGGATTAACCAGAGGAAACTGAGCACCCATTCTTACGCAAGTTTTTGATCTTTCACAGAGGAGCTAGTCGAGTCCACATTAATTCCAAAAACTCCTCAATATATACAACATATAATTCCAATAATATTGGTCCCTCAACTATTACCCATGGTCTTCACCTACAATCCATGTATGCACTACATGATCACAATATCACTTCTCATCAACCACCATAAATTATCACAATTTTCATAAATACCATGATTTTATACAAAATTCCCAATTTATGCATATTTCTCCCACACATGGAAAGGGTAATATTCTCACGGATTAAATTACAATTTTAATCTCAATACAAATCTTAATTTAACTTCAATTTTACAAATTTCTCAAGAATTTCAATTCCTTGGTAAAGAGCACTTCTCACCCAAATCTGGAGTTTCTTAAATCTTAACACATTTCACAACATTTTTATAAAATGGAATAAAATTAATCACACATACATCACACACATTCACATGATAAATAGAATCTTACCTCATTGAGCCAAAAATTGCATGACCCAAACACCCGCAGGATGCTGAACTCGCTAAAATTAAATTAAGCCAGGTTGAAGTCGAAGCCCATGACGTATAGAACAATATTCGTTCTTGTGATTTGGCTCGGTTCCAAGCTTAAAGCTTCAAAATTGTAAATGGAAGGAAGAGCTCCAAACTTGTCTTCAATGGAGTTTTTTGAGAGAGAGAGAGAGAGAGAGAGAGAGAGAGAGAGAGAGAGAGAGAGAGATGGCTAGCCAAGTGGGGGAGGAGAAGATTCCCCCACAATCTTTGTTCCAAAACCTAATGCCACTAACCCCAACAAATGTCCAAAGTGCGTCTCCACAATGTATTTAATTCATGTATATGCATTCAAACCAAATCGAAATTAATATTTTAGCTTAATATTAATTTGAAAAATTATATTTTAAAAAATTATCGAAATTTAAAATTATCCCAAATTAAATTTTTCGGGCCTTCGCGCACACAGGCAGATCCAACAAAGCTTGTTAAAACCTTATCGGGCCCATTGGCCACATATATAATAAGCACGCATACCCAAATATAATACCATAGAGATAAGCTATCACACAAATATTTAATTACACCAATTAAAATGGATCAGGTCTCACAACTTTCGCATTAGAAAATTTTGCCCCTGAAATTCAATACACGTTAAGACAAAAATAAATCTGGGTACGTATGACGAACCTCTGACTCATGCTTCCACGTAGCTTCCTCGACACCATGATGAAGCCATAACACCTTGACATAAGAAATAGCTCGCCCTCACAACACTTGTGAGACCCAATCTCGTTTTAATTTTTTTGTAGTTATATACCCATATGATAGATTATTTGTGTGGTATTGTATTGCACCCATATAACTGATATATATTAATTTCGAGTCGGATTAGAAGTTTTAATGCAAATTAGTTACTTCGTAGGCCAGACTGCTCAATCGTTCTTTTGACCGCTCGAGCAGTCATACAGGGGTTAAAGTGGAAGTGGTAGGTAGTGGGCTTGGCATTTGAGCCAAAGCTTCTCTTGAAAGCTTCTCTCTCTCTCTCTCTCTCTCAGCCATTGTTAGAACTTTAGAGAACCTAGGATTCTCTCATCATTTTGATTGCTTCTAGCTTGGAGTTTCCCAATGACACTAGGACGAAAGTTGATCTACTCGACGAGGGCTTCGCATCCATCCGAACGAAATTTAATTTTGCCATGTTCGGTATTTCCACGAGAAATTAAATCTTCGGGTACCTAACTCAAAGGGTAGGATTCTAAACTATTTTGGTTTAAATGCTTGATTTATGTGATTTAATGCATTTTTATTTAATTAAAATGCCATGAGAGTTGTTATTTATTATTAAAACCCAAAGTTTTGTTTTTAAAGCATAAATTATATTGTTTTGGCTTGAGAAATTGGTGATATGGTTGAGTTGTTGATTTTCAAAATAAAGTTTGAAAATGAGAAGGAATTATGGTTAAGTTTTGAAAATAAAATTAATTGTACATGAGAAAACCTTGAGGGTTGGGTTTGATTTCAAGAATTGGTTGAAATTGTTAACATTGTATAAATGTTGTTGATAAATCCATAGATTTTGGATTGTACCCTTGTGGGTGTGGTTGATTTTAGTTTAAATGATTTATTAGATGTACCGAAACAATGTGGTTGATTTGGACTTACATTGCTCCTGGATGAAAATCTAAAAACTTGTGCAAAATAGGTGTTTCGTTCCTTCGGGTTAGCCCCCGCAAATGAAGTGGTTACACAAGTTGGGTGTTTGTTGTTGTGGCAAATTATAGAACTTGTGATTGCTAGTGAATTCTGGTGTGCCTTGGACCTAGGTTAATAGGACGAGAGTTTATAATTGTCAACCGTGTCCCTAGGGCAACACGGTCGATACATAGTTAAATTATTTGTGGTTATGGAACGTTGTTGGAAAACAAAGTTATGTTTTATCATTTTCAAATCGTTGAACAAATTTAAATTATATGAATACTTGTGGTTTTGAAAGAAAACTAGTTTTAGAACTTGTGTTGGATTGAGTAATTCATATAGTTTGATAATTACATGTCATGCATTTACCTGTGTTAGTCTTCTCCAATTAGGCTTCGACTCACGTTATTGTACAAAAATATTTTCAGGTGAAAAGGACGACCATGTGGCTTGAGGTGGTGAAGCTTTGCTTCCTTCGATTTTATGAATGTTGCAACTAAATTCATGGATGATGTAGTTACGTTTTTGAATCATGTAATTAGAATTGTAAATCTTGGTAACCAAACTCTTATAAGGTTGTGATAGTTTTTTATGAAATTGGTGGCATATAAAGATAAATTTTATTTTAAAACTCTTATATTGTAAGGCTTAAAGCCAATGTGGTACATTTTGTATGCATGAATGAGAGTTGGGGTTGATTCTTGCGTTCTTGCTCATTTGAGAGTTATTTTCACAGGTTTTGGATGGTTTTCGATTTCTATCTCAAATTATAATCCTCGTGGGTTGTCTTTGAACATTGATTCTCATGTTTTTGGTTGTCTTCTAAATCACCCCAAGGGTCCCCTTGTGCATGAAAACAAATTTGGGTGTTTGATTTTCAAAAATAGTGACTGAAAAAGTGGTCCAAAGCCAGACCGCTCGATGGACCACTTGAGCGGTGTTTTGGGGCTATCGGTTTCTTGTTGTAGGCCCTGGGATGCTATGACCAGTCCAAGACCGCTCAATTGATCTTGAGATCGCTTGAGCGGTCTAGGCAGTTTGATAAAATTTTCTTTTTTGGTTTTGTTCTCGCGTTGAAATCGATGTAACTTATTTGCTTTTAAGTGTGGCGCCAGGACTTAAGAAATTAAACACATGATGATTAAACCTAGTGATGATAGCACTAAAGAAATAACATGCAATTTGGCAATTAATATGCAAAATCAAAACCCGACGTCCCCATAAGGGTAGAAAATGTGAGGAGCAAAATGTCAGGGTGCCAACAGAATACCTGATATGCGACTATCTCAAGGGGTCCTCAAGTCTTGGAGTATAGAATCATCAGCTCAATCCTCTAGAGGCAATCCAATTTCGGTATCCAAGTCAAGCTCGAGCAATAATATGAATTAAGGTGTGAGTCGGGAGTACGGTAGAGTACCAATGTACTTAAAATCGTACTCGATAAAGCAGTAGTATATCAACGTTAGCCAAAAGGTCTTCTAAAATTGTACCAAAGGTATGTTTATATAGAACATGCTAACCAATGAGGTGCTGCCATGTTCGATGCTCAAACTGAGCTCAACAAGTTTGTAGTCGCCACCTTCAAAGGTTGCGACCGTGAGGATACATGTTGCGACCGTAACAAATTGTAGGATTTCCAAAACATTCACTTTGTGGTCGTAACAATCAACATAACGGTTGCAAGGTTCAAAGGTTGTGGGTGAATAACATAAAACTAGGTCGCAAGGTTGAAGGTTGCGGCCTCAAGGTTGTGATCTTGTGGTTTGGTTTCACAGAATACTAGATTCGGATTGCTTTTTTGCAATCGTGCAAAGTCATCATTCCCACTTGGTTTTCATCATTGGACTCACCCGGATAAGCTAAAGATTCGGAAGGGTCAAATTGGGTTGTTTACAGTTGCCCCTTTTTGACACAACTTGTGTAGCAACGCGTGATACGAGTTATGCCAAAAATCTAGAGACAACATGCATTTGACCGAGCCACCAATCTTAGGCAGTAAAACACACAAGCATTCATTATGATAGTGGTTGTGCCCAAACTTCCATCGAGCTGCCTACGTACCCCTTTATAAGGGATCAGACCAAAACGTAGTTCCAAAGCAAATGAAAACGATGCAAAATGTAAAACATGATAAAGATACTAAACATGATCAACAGATATCCTAAAGATCGAGACATGACCCAATGAGCACGCATAAACTATAATTTGAAGATCGAGTCAAGATCTAAGAACTTGGCCGGCGATAAAATAATCACAAATATTAAGATCCCAAAAATTATCTTAAGTGGGAAGGCAACATGAATTAATATGTCGAGTCAAGACCTAAAAATTCAGAATGAAATCAAGACAAAAATAATTAAAAAGTCAAGTCAATACTTTAAAACTATTTTTATCGAGAGAAAACTACGAATTAATAGGTCGAGTCAAGACCTAAAAAATTTTGGATGAGAATACGGAATAAAAATAATTAAAAAGTCGAGTAGAGACTTTAAAATTAAATTTATCAGGAGAAAATCACAAATTAATAGGTCGAGTCAAAACTTAAAAATTCGAGACGAGAATGGAATAAAAATAATTAAAAAATCGAGTCAAAACTTTAAAATTAAATTTATCATGAGAAAAATATAAATTAATAGGTTAAGTCAAGACTTGAAATTTCGGGACAAGAACATGGAATAAAAATAATTAAAAAGTCGAGTCAAGACTTCAAAACTATTTTAAACCCCAAAACCAAACACACCATTAAGGGTAATCATGGCAACCAAAATGCAATCATGACAAAAACACGTGCACCCACAACAATCAAATGTTGCGGTCGTAAGGTTCAAAGAACGAGGTCGAGATGTGACCATTGGAGTAGGTTGCGGGCGCAAGCATCTTTTCAAACAAACTTTGCAGTGGCAAAGAAACTCTTCACAAACCTCACGGTCGCCAACTCTAGTTGTTGCGGTCGCAAAGTCCAGTCGCCTTAAAGGTCCCCCAAACGTTCGAATCAGCCTCACTTGCATCCCTTACTCTCTCTCTCTCTCTAACCTTTCTTCTCTCTCAAACTCTTTTAGTTTTCCTCTTGGCTTTTGAGACTTCAAGACTTTTCCTTTAGCTGTTCTTAGCATTTCAGCTATTTCCTCCACATGGAAATCCACGGTCACAGTGATGACATTTTCAGGGCACGGCAAGGACCTTCCTCTTTCGACAGCTCTTCCCTCATGTGCTATTTTAGGGGCCGATTCTAGCATTCCCGCTGGTGGGATTTCTACTCCTCAGCCTTCCACTACTATGGGGGCCATAGACATACTCGCGAGCAAGGCTGAGCGGTCTTTGCTTTGCGCTGTTGAGGACCAAGATTGGGCGGCGTGAGCGGTAGTAGTAGTGCAAGCAGCAACGGATCAGGCGACTATTGAGGCTAAGATTACTGGTTTCTTGGATCCCCGTGCTGGTGATGGCATCCTTGCTCCTTTTGACCCTCATCACTATGCTCTATCTCCTCACCATCTGAGGCCTAGCGGGATGAGGAGATACGAGCCTACAGTTGTTGATGTTGCTCCCGACCTTCTTCTCCGCGAGCCACAGGACCACCTCTCTCGCCATAAGCATGTGGTAAGTCCTTTTTTCTTCTTTCTCAATTCAGAATGTTGAGCATGCTTATAGCTTTATATATGAACGTAGATACATGTCTAGGATCCCCTGTTACTTGCGATATGATGTATGTGACTGAAGAACTTGTAACCAATTGCCCCAGGTAAAGCCAAATAATGTACTCAATTCAATAAACCAAAGGGACTTATAATGGATAGAAATGCAACTCAAACAAACTGTTAATATTAAAAGGATAATCTTAGATATCAGACTATGGATCTGATAGAAAACTAGAGCAACTGGAAATTTTAGGACAGGATATCTAGGGTTTAGATCACGGGTGCCAGGGAGGTAGAGCTTTTTTGGGGGGGGGGGGGGGGGGGGGGGGGGGGGGGGGGGGGGG
>JAULJZ010169721.1:0-20583 GCA_032270985.1 Heliamphora pulchella
TCGCCGGAGATCACGGCGGCGAGGCTCGAGGTGAAGAGAATGACGCCCTTCTTCGCCGGAATCATAACCCTAGCGGCGTGCTTGGCACCCAAGAAAGCACCGTAGACGTTCACGTCGAACACCCTTTTCATGTCGTCGTAATCGCAGCCAGCAATGGTGAAGTCCAAGTTGCCTGAGACGCCGGCATTGTTGTACATGATGTCAAGCTTGCCGAACTTGGACACAGCTGTGTTGACTGCGTTCTCGACGTCGGCATCGACGGTGACATCGCAGTGGACGTAGGCAATGTTTTCGTCGACGGCTCCAAGGCGTTTACATACGGATAGGCCGAGGTCGTCCTGCACGTCGGCAATGACGACCTTGGCGCCGTGCCGTAGGAAGAGCCTCGCCGTGGTCTCGCCGATGCCACTTGCGCCGCCAGTGATGATGGCTACTTTGCCTTCTAACCTGAAAAAATACAAAAACGAAAAAAAAACATCAATAATAGTACCTATATAAACTTGGGGGTTACAGCCAAATGTTAAAAAATAAATAAATTTTAATAGATAAAATTCATCAATAAAATTTTTAACGTGCGATATATAATTGCTTACAATATAAATAAATTTAACACAAATAGATAAATTTATATGTAATATTTATAAATAAATTTATTTGTCGTCTAAGGTTCAATTGTGTAATTTCTTTCAAAAATACCCTATAAATAGATAAATTTATCTATTTGTATTAAATTTATCTGGTTAATATACAAATAGATAAATTTATTTATTTACATACTTATACTTAAATTTATCTGTTTAATATGTAAACAGATAAATTTATCTATTTGCATACTTATACTTAATAGATAAATTTATTTGTTTGCATAATTTATCTGTTTGCATATCAACACAGATAATACAATACAGATAAATTTATCTATATTCTTTATACATGTTTTGAAAAGACACAGATAAATTTATTTGTATTCTTTATACATACTTTCAATAAGATAAATAAATTTATTTATATTTTTTATACATACTTTGAAAAGATACAGATAAATTTATATGTATTCTTTATGCGTGCTTTTAATGAAAGATAGATAAATGTATCTGTATTTTTTATACATATTTTAAAAAGGCACATGTATATTTATTTATGCAAGACAGATAAATTTATCTGTGTATTTTATACGTGTTTTCAAAAGGTACAGTGTTCTTTATATAGATAAATTTATCTGTATACTTATTTATGCAAGACAGATAAATTTATCTGTGTGTTTTATAGATGTTTTGAAAATGCACAGATAAATTTATCTATTCTAAGGTCCAATTGAATCTCGCGCATTAAAACTGGATCTCGCGTATTAAAATTTTTAATAATAAATAAAAATTAAAATTGACGTTACTTTAAGAATCTAAAACTAATTTTTTGTATAAACTTTCAATCACATACTAATCACATAAATTTAATTTTAATTATTTATTTGTATTGAAATTTATAACACTCATGAATTTTAATACAAATGTATTGCCAATATCAAATTTCGGTGTCGAGAATGTTTTTGGAAAAAACGAAAATATTTTGGAAAAAATTAGGATTGTTTGGTTTGTTTTGTTTTGATAGATGAAGGAAAGATAAGAAGAGGGATGGACCATATGAAAGGGACAATACTGACAATATGAATACCTTTTGGGAATGGGAACTTGGGAAGAACAACCTTCCATTCTTGGCTGAAACTTAACAAATAATTTGGAGTCTCTAGTCTCGGGCATTGAGAGTCTGATGTTGTGTTCAAATTTATAGGCAGCAAGGCATTAGGGTAATGTGAAAGGTAACTTCTTTTTTTTTTTTTTTGATTGGAATGTGAAAGGTAACTTGAAAGAGTTATTATTTGGTAGTTCCGAGTATTATTTGGCATTGCTTGCGTTGTGCTTCTATTCGATCATGTAGTAAAAAATATTTTGTATAAAATAATTTGGATCTATTTTTGTTAGGTAGGTATGAGACAAAAAATAAACAACATTTTTCAGACAGCTGGGCCGGCCCCGAGTTCTAGGGGCCTAAAGCGAACTTGTAAAATAGGGCAATTTAAAATTTTGAGATTGAATTAGTTTGTCTACTTTTTTTTTTTTAGATCCAGATGGATACTTTCTACTATGAGTCATGATTTTTTCTATATAATCTGCAATTCAAAAAATTTCAAAATCTCAATATCTTCTGCTCAGAAAATAAATTTGCAAAAAATCTCAAAAATCTAGTTAATCTACTACTCAAAAAATTATCACTAGCATAAACTCAATTAATTTGTGAAAAATTACAATTATTAATTAAAGTAATATTTATGTATTTAACATATTTTACAAGTTAAAATATAAATATCAAGACATGTATTCAGACTTCAGTATTCAGCACATATATAAAAAAAATATCAAAATCCTACACACAAAAATTATCATTCACACATAAAAAACTTTGATTCTCATAAATATTATTTAGAAAAAAAAGTTTACTCATAAGAACTCATCTATGAAAGGCTCTTTATTTGTTAATTTATATGCAAAAATTTATATATAAATCTATATAAATATTTAAAAATTTTGAGGGTCTTAGATTTTTATCTAAATTTGGAACTCTGAAATCATGATTTTACTAGCTTTAGGATAGGGCCAAGCCTAGACAAGAGAGAGAGAGAGAGAATTAATTTAATGCCGCAATGATATTAATGTCTAGACTGCCAAGAAAATTTATGCCAATTTATTATATTTTGATTTAATGGGTTTGTTTGGAGTGCAAATTTGTTCACTCACTTTAAAAGTGGGTAAATTTACCTTTTATTAGTTTATTAACTTTTAATAGAAATTGGTCCTACCACTTAACCCTTATGTAATTAAAGAAAAGAGAAAATAAATTTATGCAATTAATTTGTATTTTTAAAATTTAAAATTATATAACTTTATGCAATTAGTATATATTTTTGTTTAGTAATATTTTTATTTTTAAAACTTTCTCGTAGGAATTTATAAAATAGGATCTATATTGAATATGAAAATTTAAGAAAATAAAAATGAGAAATTCTCATTCTCACAAAAAAAATGGTAATTTCTCATTTACACAAATGAGGAATGAGAAATTTTATATTTTTAAACTAGTAAATGAATAATGAGAAAAATTACTATAGAGAAGCAAATAGAATAAATTATTTTCATTATATTGTAATTTCATGTAATTTTAGACATTAATTAATAACTTTAAAAAAAAAGCTTCTCATTATATTAAAGAGAAAATGATAACTTTACCGACAACAATTAATGCTTTACTAATAGTATATGGTTTGTGATAAAAGTACTTAATCCTCACTATATATCTTTATTTACTGATTTTTAATAAATATAATGTGTTTTCTCTCACTAAAAGCATTTAATGACAAATTTAGAAATTTTTGTGACAATTTAAATTGTCACTAATAGTCAAATATCTTGTAGTGAGTATATTTTATAAATTAATCTTGTTATAAGAAATTAAAAAAAATCAAATAATAAAAAAATAAGATAAAAAACAAATGTGTTTTTTTTTATGATTTTTTTGTTTTTAGCTAAGTGATTGAGTAACATTTGTTTAACAATGTTTTTTTAACTTATAATTTTTATTTATTTATTTATTAGGAGATCTTATTCAATCATTAAGTTACAGATATCGGATGAATCTAAATTTTTACATAGTAAACAAACTCGATGAGTTCTACATAATGAACGGATTGGATCATAACAATTTATTCAAAAAACACGCCAAATAAGGCACAGCTAAGCAAAAATTTAATGGTTGGACTAATTTGATGCAAAATCTAAATCAGAAGGGTGGTTAATGACATTTCAGAAACCACATGGGTGATGGTTGATGTTTTATATGAATTTTTTTATATACTTTTTTTTAAATATCTTAACTTTTATTAAGTTGATGGAATATTGTTAAGTGTTTTAATAATTTTTTTTATACATTTTCTCATTAAAGACAATGAGAAGCTTTTTTTGTGACTTATTAATTAATGTCTAAAAATTAGATAAAATTAAAATATAATAAAAAATAATTTATTTTATTTGCTTCACTATTGTGATTTGTCTCATTATTAATTTACTAGTTTAAAATAGAAAATTTCTCATTTATCAACTGTGTAAAGGAGAAAATTACTATTTTTATTGTGAAAAACAAAAATGAAAATATTTTTATTTTTTTAAAAGTTTTTATATTTAATATAGATCTTATTTTATAGATCTCTACAAGAAAGTTCTAAAAATAAAAATATTATTAAATAAAAATATATATACTATAAATCATATAATTTTAAATTTTAAAAATATAAACTAATTGTATAAAAATACTTTCTCTTTATTCTTTAATTGCATAAAGGTTAAGTAGTGAAACATATTTTTATTAAAAATTAATAAACTAATGGAGATAAGTTTATCCACTTTAAAAGTAAGTTAACAAATTTGTACTCGCTTGTTTGGAATAATTATTTATTTTATTTTGTTTGTTTGTATTTTTAATAAATATTTTAATTTTTTTTATTAAACTATTATATTTTTTTGAATCCTTTTACCTAGACAAGCAAAAAAGAAAGTTATTTTGACCAAAACATAAAAATATCCAAAAAAGTCAAAAAAAAAGGCCAAAATAAGCTAATAAGGCAAATTATATGTTACTTATTTTTATTTTTAATAAATTTTTTATATTTTTTGATTATTTTTTAATTTTTTTGTACCCTTTCATCGAGACGATCCAAAAAAATAAAAATATCAAACTAAAAGATGAAAAAGTTTAAAAAAACAAAAATAAATAAAATTTTCACAATTTATCCCAAACAAGGCCAAAGTCATTATCAAATTAATTGTTAAATTTTAATTTTTCTCGATAGCTTAAAACCAGCTTTTAGTTAAACGATTTTTACTAATTTGGATTAAATTTTTTTTAAAAAAAACAAAGACGAAAACAAAAACCTAGCCTTTAGCTAGGCTACCAAACAAAGCCTAAGCCATTAATAGTATTACCTAATGAAAGGGATTACATTGACTTGACTTAACGTAACTGATAATTACAAAAATCTCTCTCGGATTTTAAAAATAACACTGAGATCTCCTTTTTTTTTTTTAATTGTCGTTTTTATATTTTTCCTTAGTGTTTTGTCATTGATAAATAACAATAACTGCTACGGTAAGCATTTAAAATTTTCACAATCTCTATTTTATCCTTTTGTAATTCGTGCATATATATATATATATATATACTAGCGTAAATTTGGGTTATGTCTCATTTTAGAAGGTTATTTATGAATAAATTAATTTCAAAAGTAATATATCCTACTAGATCTTGTTTTAAATTTTTCAAAAAGATTTTAACATTTCCATCCCTTGCAATTAGTAATGCATAACGATATATATAGAATGATTTATATCACATCTAATATTTTAAAAATCTTGTTTCTATAATTTTTGCTGCTTCATACAATCACCAGAATTTGATTATTTTTTAGCTTCATATGCAAAGTGAATTCATAGAAGCATTTACAATAATGTTTTCGTTGATTCGTTTTCTGTCGTTCTTCGTCATCTACCACTTAGCCACTTCACATTTGTTAAAACGCATAAACTGATACATATTAAGATTTTATGAAATGACCGCTTTATTTTGTTATACACATATTAAAACGTAAAAAATAATACGCAGTAAGGTTTAATCAAATATTTGCTTTATTTCGTTGCATATATATTAAAACGTAAAAAATGATACAATTAAAGTTTTATTAAATAATACACATGAATTTGACTCATTTTCAAAAATGACACACGTGAAACAATAATATTTTCAGAAATAATATATATGAAATAACGTCTAAAACAATATCAGTTTTTAAAATGATAAACATGAAACAATAACATTTTCTTAGAATTTTTTTGACATTATTTCATGTGTATTATTTTTAAAACTGATATGGTGAGATTTGTATTATTTTCTGTTACAAAAATAAAGCGATAATTCAATTAATGTGTATCATTTTTTATAATTTTATCAAAGATGACGAAAAATAATATAAATGGATTAAGCAAAACGTTATTAATGTATATCATTTTCTATTAATGTGATATTATATATTGTGTATCATTTTATATTATAAAAAATAAAGTGGCCACTTAATTAATGTGTATTATTTTTTGTAATTTTATCAAAGATTATGAAAAACAACATAAAATATATTAAGTAAAACATTATTTCCAAAACCGAACTCTGTCATTTAATAAAATATATTTTTTTGCAAAACACAATTAACATGGAATATGATTACTGAATGTTGGTAACTGCCATTTAATAAAATAGATTTTTTTACAAATCTTTTCATTTTAATTATAAAGTCAATTAAACTTTAAAAATGGTATAAAAGACTATTTTTCTTGGATAATTTAAAAAATAATTTTATGAAATACACAATTTTTGAAAAGTACTTATTCTCAACCACCTTTTTAAAATAGGACCCATCCCAATTTACCCTATATACTATTATATTAAAGAAGAGCACCTATTTGGTATTCTCATATTTTGAAGTTGTGTGAATTTTTACGTTGAACTAAAATACCCTTTAATTTTTTAAATTATCTTGAAACTATCACTGCCGGATACCCCTAGGTATATTTTTTTCTTCAATCATTTTAGTTTTTGCATACTTAATTTACACACACATTGTGTGTTTCTAATCACTAGTTAATACAGTAGCGGTTTCAAAAACATAAATTGAAATAATCTTTAAAAAACATAACTGAGCCTATATTTTATGGAAAACATGGTATTTTAATGAACTGTATTGCAAGTTTTGGTTTGCAACTTAATATAATTAGGTCTTAATTTATATCATATTATAAAAAGAGAACACTAATTTGATATTCTTCAATTTTGAAGTTTTATGAATTTTTTTTATTTTTTAAATTATCGTCAACAACTATATCTCCCTAACTCCTTCTCAGTTGAAAAAAATCACCTAGAACTGCCCACTCCTCCCCCCTCTCTCTCTACAATAGGTTCGCCTCTTTCTTAAAAATGTATTAATTTTTATACTTTAAAATAACTCAAGTTGCTAGTATAAATTATGATAGGCGCTAAGTATAATTATATAAGGATGCACATAATATGTATATTTTTACTTTTTATAAGTACATAGTAGTGTAATTAAAAAAATAGAAAATTGGTGAATAGTCTAATTTATAGACCGTTGACTGTTTTTATCTAACATAAGATTTTTTAACGAGTATGGTCTATCCTCATAAAAGTTTTAACATGCAATACCCTTTTAGAATAAAAATACCTTAAAATAAATAAATTTAACAATGCCATTTCAAAATATGTATAAAAAATATAGATAAATTTATCTATCTTTTATTGAAAGCACGTGTAAAGAATACAAATAAATTTATCCGTCTTATTGAAAATACGTATAAAGAATACAAATAAATTTATCTATATTTTTTCAAAACATGTATAATGAATACAGATAAATTTATCTGTCTTTTATTAAAAATACGTGTAAAGAAGACAGATAAATTTATCTGTATTATTAAAAACACGTATAAAGAATACAGAAAAATTTATATGTGCTTTTTCAAAACATGTATAAAGAACACAGATAAATTTATCTGTTTGCATTATCTGTGTTAATATGCAAACAGATAAACAGATAAAATTATTTATTTGCATATTAAACAGTTAAATTTATCTATTTCTTATGCAAAACAGATAAATTTATCTGTTTACAGGGTATTTTCGAAAAAAATTACGTAATTAAATTTTACGCGTTAAATTTTTTGTTGATTGATGTTGTGCATTAAAATTTATTTTTTAAAACTTTTAGTTGAAATTTCCTTAAAACAATGAGTGCGGCATGTGCCTTCTTATATATGTGAACAATATTATTCATATGGTTAGTTAATGTAGACATAACTCTTGAAAAAAATCTAAGAAATGGGCACAAGTGTTAAAAAAAACTAGTTATACCTAAAAATTTAAAAGAAATATTGAATGTAGTTGTCATTATTGTTTTCTTTATAATATGAAACAAACGTAATTAATACTTTTAGAGAATCGTTTTCATAAATTAAGTAGCTAGGGAACTAACATATTTTTTTTAGGATGCTTAAAAGAAACTTTTTACTTATATTGGTAGAAGTACTGTAAATATAAAAAATTAAGGACAAAAATATTCTTGATTAAAAGACAAATAGTTAGGTTCTTAACTTTCCATTTAGCCTATGTTTGGCTTTAGTTTTTTTTTTCAATAAGTTTTTTTTTTTTTTGCTTAAAAGTCCCCTAAAAAACGCACTTATTTAGTTTCATATTGTAATCATTTGGTTTTATGCACATATTTTTATATTTATCTTTTTATAGAAAAGTGAAAAAACATAAAAACATAAAAATAAAAATAAACCAAGGCATACCTTCCATCTATTCCCAATCACACTTGTCCGCCTCCACCCACCACGGGGTTCTATCAAACCCACCATCTAGAACTATCACCCTCACTACTAATGGCCTAGCTGACAATCAAAGCTTTATTTTGTAATTTTTTGATAAAAAATTACAAAAATCAATATTATTAGTTTTAGCAAAACAAAAACTACGGAGTTAAAAATTTAAATTAAAATACAATTTTTAAAGTACCCTATTTAAGCTTGTCTTATTCTAAAAAATAATAATATCCTTGCTGAGTAACCTATTTAAATATTACTACTAATGCTAATTATATATAAAAATAATATTTTTAATTTAAATATAAAAGTAAAAATAAAAAAAAGTAAAACTAAAAAAACTAACTTTTTATTCATTCAACAAATTTTAAAAAAGAGAACTTAAAAATTAGTTTAGCCAATAGCCTACTTTTAATCTAATTTAACTATTTAATTAAAAATACAAAAATAAAATAAAAAATTAATTTTAAGTTAGTTACCGATAATGTAACACTCTAATTTCGTAATAATAAAAACACGAGAAAAGTAGTGAAAGCAAGAACCCTATTTAAGAAACTGCTCAGTAAGGGAAGTCAAACTTCAAATTTTTTTATCAAACATGAGGGTAAAAAAATAAAATTTTCTTTGTCAGAAACTCCCAAAACAACCCATTTATATCCCAAAGAATAACCCAAAATCATTTCATAAAAACCTTATTTTTAAGACAAAGTTCAATAAAATGCCACCAAGCAGAGTCTACTCGAGCAGGCTCCCCACAGCTCAAGCGGTGAGGCACCTGATAGCTCACTGCCTAAAAGTTTAAAATTTTTTCTAAGTGTTGAAAAGTCACTCATTTTTCCTATCTTTGGTACATAGTTTTGGTTATGCAAGATTATGAAGTAAAACATATATTTGATACTGAAATAATCTCTTTCGATCCAAAAATCTGTAATCAAACCTTTAAGATCATAATATTTCATTCAAATTAAGGAATTCAATCCATTAAGCGAGCCCAACGCCCTCATATGCATACGAATCGTGAATATATGATTTTAAGGCCTTACAGCACGGGTATTCTAACCTAAAAGACATTAAATCAAGTGTTCAAAAATAAGAATTATATTTTACACTTTCATTAATTAAAAGATGCTATCAAAGAATATGTAATTCTATTAAGTATTCAAAAAGGGTCCCGCGACCATCCACCTTACTCTAACACTTTATTTTTGCTATCATTTGAAATGTGGTTAAAAAACATGAGTCGAAACTCGTAAGAAAAGTACTAACAATGAACATATGCATGACATGCGAGGACGGTAATGCGGGATACAACATATAAATTTATTCAAAACCACTTCTATTTGTCCCAAATCAAGCTCCCGTCACATTACCGAGTTTTCAAGTAAAGATTATAGCTCAAAGTTCGATGATCTTAGTTGAGCTAACCATTATAGCCCGTCACCCCACCGTTGCCGAACCAACCCATGTGTTCCATAATCCATAATTATTTATTTCATTCAAAAGTAGCTTGCCAACCCAAGAGCACGAAGAGCACACATTTACAGTTTTCCTCGGAAACATCGATGGGTGGGCCGCCCAAGAGCACACTTTTACGGGGATTAACCCGAAGGAAGGGCCTACCTTACGTTGTGCAAGTTTTCGGTCTTTCATTGAGGAGCAACTCGTGTGCAAACTTAATTATTCAATTTGATTATATATTACTTTAATTATATCATGTTTATTAACAACCAATACGAGTTCAATCGTCAACCCGATTTTCCTCGCCAAACCCAACACCATTAAGGTTTTAATCTCAACCACCACATATTTTTTCATAATTCATATATTCAATTACAATGGCTCAACACTCCAAGTTAACCTTTCATATAATTCAAATTTACGATTTACCAATTGTACACAAAACGCTCAATCAACACCCACCATCTTCGCATATTATAAAAACTCATGTAAGATATATATATAATAGGTTAATACAATCCCAATTTATCCAATATTTACATCAATTTTATCATATAGGTCTCTTAACCCTAAAAGTCCTAATCTTTGTAGTTTTAATCTCAAATCCAAACGTTAGCCCATCATTTTTAATTTCTGATCATATCTAATTACAACAAGAAGATAGAATCACGTTAAACTATTCATAAACCTAAGATTTAACATCCTTTAACATCAAACCCTAACCTAGGGCTTTGAAAATATATTTTTTCATACATTTATGTTCATATAATAAAAAACACAACTCATATCACATAGATATTTAAGGATAGTCATAGATCCTACCTCTTTGAAACTCTAGCAAAAACAAAACCACCCTAGCAAGCTCCAATCACAAGAATTTTCAACCGAAAGATGAGAAAGAAGCCTCCAACACCAAGCTTGAGCCTCCAACGGGTATTCTATCGAGAGGGGAGTAAGGAATCACCACCAAAAGAGACAACCTTAGCTTCAAGAACTCTCTAAACCCAACCTTAGCTCTCAACTTTTATTTTAGAGAGAGAGAGAGAGAAAAAAAAAATAAAAGAATGAGAGAAAAAAAGCTAACTCGCGACTTGAAAGTCTATTTGTCGACAATCCGCTAGAGCTGACCCCCACCGCTCGAGCGGTCCCCACTTATCCAAACTCTCTGCCATCTGTCCGCTCGAGCGGGCTCCCCACCGCTCGAGTGGTCATCGCTGGGTCAAAACCCAAACAAATGATGTGAAACTAAACCAAAACAAAAGTCAAACAGCTCACAACAATGTTCTCATGCACTACTAAATATTCAATTGTTGGTAGCATTGTCAACATACTCAAGTTTTAATTTCCAAGTACGTTTTACACACTTAACCATTTTCGACCAAAATTATCATAATATGGTTTCATTAATCCTTGTAAATAAAAAGGGGCCGGGTCTTTACAACCTCCCCCACTTAGGAGATTTCGTACCCAAAATTAGACGTGCAGCATGAATTAAATAACTCAGGGTATGCCTTATGGATTTTCGACTCTCGCTCCTACGTGGCTTCTTCAACGCCGTGATAAAGCCATAACACTTTCACATACTCAATGGTTCTCTCTCGTAGGACTTGGTCTTTGGTATCTAGAATTCTCATCGGCCTCTCCTCATAGGTAACGTCATCCTCTACTTTCAACTCCATCTAATCCAAAACGTGAGATGGGTTCGATTCGTACTTGCGCAACATGGATACATGAAAAACGTTGTGTACGGAGGCTAATTGTGGTGGCAAGGCAAGACGATAGGCCACCTCTCCAATCCTATCAAGGATCTCGAAGGGCCCAATAAAATGCGGCGATAACTTTCCACTCTTCTCAAATCTCATTAAACACTTTCGTGGCGAGACCTTCAAGAACACGTAGTCTCCCACCTAGAATGCCAACTGTCTCCTCCTCTTATCTGCATAGCTCTTCTGGCGATTTTGAGCGGTCACTAAACATCTACGAATCGCGATGATCTTCTCTGTGGTTTCGTGCACAAGTTTGGGCCCTAGCACGACCGTCTTGCCAATGTTGGTCCAACAAATGGGTGACCTACAAGGTTTACCATACAATGCCTCATAAGGTGCCATCTCAATGCTCGACCAGTAACTGTTATTGTAGAAAAACTCTACCAATGGTAAATAGTCCTCCCATGACATATGAAAGTCTAGAATACACACTCACAACATATCTTCAAGTATCTAGATGGTGCGCTTCGACTGGCCATCGATTTGGGGGTAAAAAGCAGTACTAAGAAGTAGGCTCGTCCCCATAGCTGACTACAAACTTTGCCAAAAATGTGAAGTGATGCGAGGATCTTGGTCTGAAATGATGAAAATCAGCACTCCATAGAGTTTGACAATCTCACTCACATAAAGCTTGCTAAGCTTATCAACAGAACCTGTGATGCGAATAGGAAAGAAGTGCGCGAACTTAGTCAATCTTTCCATCATGACCCATACAGTATCATGCCCCATCGGCGATCTCGGAAGGCCCAAAACAAATTCAATGGTGATATTCTCCCATTTTCACTCCGACACTAACAACGGCTGCAATTGACCCACTAATTTTTTATGCTTAGCTTTCACCTGCTGGCAAGTAAGGCAACGCGAGACGAAAAGTGCAACATCTTTCTTCATACCTGTCCACTAAAATTGTTTACGTACGTCACGATACATCTTGGTGCCATCCGGATGCACCACTAAGCGCCAATGATGGAACTCGCGAAGTATGTTCCCACGACACGATTCCGGCACAAAGACCCTTCTCGGAAACCTCAAACTCTGATCGGAGTGGATAGTCCACTCCTTGGCATCCTCGCCACTCAATACTCGATCCTAAAATATCAAGCTCTCTGCATCCGATCGCTTAGCCTCTACAACGCGGTGAACAAGGGTGGGTTGAGAAACCACCGTGAATAAGGTAATGCGATCACCGAACTCACCCAACTGAAGGTTATACTCATTTACTTTCCCAAGTATACTCCACTCCTTAATGGCTATGTGAGCTAGCGAGCTCAAAAACTTTTGACTAAGGACATCGGCCACCACATTGGCTTTGTCCGAATGATATTGTAGATCGAAATCAAAATCTCTCAAGAACTCCATCCACTTCCTTTGGCATAAATTCAAATTCTTCTGCAAGAATAAATATTTCAAGCTCTTATGATCCGAGAATACTTCAAAGTGTTTTCCATGCAAATAGTGTCTCTATGTCTTCAGAGCAAAAATCACTACTACGAGCTCCAAATCATGTGTGGGGTAATTGTTTTTATGAATCTTCAACTATCTTGATCCATAGGCAACTACCTTGCCTTGTTGCATCAGCACGCAACCCAAATTCTCGTGCGACGCATCACAATAAATGGCATAATCGAGTCCTCCCTTCGATATGATCAGAATTGGCACACTGGTCATCCTTGCCTTCAACGTCTGAAAGGTGAGCTCACAACTATCATTCTATACGAACTTGATTCCCATCCTTGTAAGGCGTGTCACAAGCGCTGCAAGCCTAGAGAAGTCTTTCACGAATCGATAGTAGTAACCCGCCAATCTCAAGAAACTCCGAATCTTGAATATATTTTTCGGTCTCTCCCACCCCATCACAACTTCTATTTTTGAAAAACCCACCGCTACTCCATCTCCCAAAACTACATGTCCCAAAAATTTTACCTCGGACAACCAAAACTCACATTTATCATACTTGGCATATAACCATTGTTCCCACAACAACTGTAGGACAACCCGAAGATGCTCTCTATGTGCCTCCTCTGACCGCGAATAAATTAAAATATCATCCACGAACACTATCATGAATCGATCAAGGTAAGGATGAAAGACACGGTTCATAAGGTCCATGAACGTCGTCGACGCGTTAGTCACTCCAAAAGGCATAACTAAAAACTCTAAATGCCCATAACAGGTATGAAAAGTCATCTTCGAAATGTCCTCCTCCTTGACATAGAAATGGGGGCGGTCCCTGAAATGATGTCTATAGAAAACTCAACTTCTTACCGTGACGGAAGCTTAGACAAGTTGTTTGGGAATACGTCTGAAAACTTACAGACAACGGGAGGAAGCTCTCTTCATTTAGAATCAATCTCACTAGTTGACAAGGTTGAGAAAATGAGGTTAAGGCTGTCACGGCTTCGTGAACTAAGAGATTCGATGGTGAAATGTAGGGTTACGTATGTGCGTTGGGTTGTAACGGGTGATGTGATTTAATTTGTGTAGATAAGCATGTACCTGTGGAATATTTTGTCTGTGTAGCGTATCTGACCTAAGTGACTCACTAAATTCATGTGACCGTATTGATCTTAATGGCTATGATGTTGGGTTGGTAGTCTCGATTGTGTGGAATTTTGGCCTCGACGATGATGTGAAACCTAGTGTTTTCCCGAGATGGGAGTTATGGTTTGTGAGTGAGAAACTAATTAAGGATTGGTAAAGGATGAAGGTTTAGATGGAATGTTCGCAAATCGTAAGAAGACAATGTGTTCTTTGGAGTTTTCGATAATTTGTGCTAGTTTCTTTCTTCGAAACCAGATGTTTGTTGTCTCTGCTTGGGAATGAGCACCTCGTCAATTTTAGTAATAGTGTTTCTAACGTGCGTAGAATGATGATGTGACTTCAAGTTTTGTAGTCATCAGTTGATTGTGAAGGCTTGAACAAGATTTTAGGTATGGTGCGTGTGAATCCTTGTGAGCAATGTCAGAGTTTAACAACGTGTGTTGGTGCTTACGGGAGTAGTCCCTGGTGTGCATTTTGGTACGAGGATCAGCTAGTTTGCGACAATTCAAACAAGGATCATAGTCCTTATGATCAGAAAGGGAGAGTATTTGAAACCAGTTTTGGTTGTGGATTAGTTTCGTGCTATGCGTTTAGTCGCTCGAGTTGGTCACGTTCGGTGTGGGTTATGTTTTGGTGCCTCGATGGTGTGAGTTGGATCTCGGTTTAACTACGTTTGAATGACCGTAGCGTTACTGAGACCTTGTTCGCAGAAGCAATCATTCAGGATGTTTATCCTTCGAAAATATGTTTCGATTGTGAGACGTCACTCTTGGGGATGAGCTGTGTTAGCATCTTTACCGTTATACAGCGTTGTTGAGTTTGGTGTCGGAGATTGTTGGTAGTCAATGGTGAGGTAGTTGGCTCAGTTATAGTTTTGAATTTTGGGGATGAAATTTTCTAAGTGGGGGAGGTTGTAGGGATTAGGTCCCTTTTCAATTTGAAACATTTGTTTGAATCTTGTGGATTAATACTTGATTATGAGAAAATATTAAAATATGATCATGAAAATAATTATTATGGATGAATTAATGAACCTTGGGAGTCGAAACAAAATTGGGTTTCTTATATATTTTCTTTCATTGGTATGCTTTCTAGGGAGGGACCACTCGAGTGGTCCCGAGACCGATCAAGCGGTCTGTAACAAATGAGGTTTATAAGTTACGGGATTTGAGTATTTGGCTTCATTTCTCTCGTACCTCTCTCTCTCTAGAACTAAAGTGAGACCTAGGGTTTGGTTGTGGTGACTCTTTTGAGCTTCCTTGGCTCTATTGAATGTCAATCCTTGCTTCTCTTCAGATCAGGTGACGTTGGAGAAGCCTTTTCGTGTTCGGAGCTTCATCTTCACCTACCCGTTAGAAATTTTCTTGTTTGGAGTTTGTTTGGGTTTAATCCTTACTTTAAGACACCTAAAAAGGTAGGATCTACGACTATTCTTGAATATTTTCTTGATATATGTTGTATATTTAATTACATATATATGAGAGCATGAAAGTTATATTTTTGAAATCCTAGACTAGGGTTTAAAGTTAAAGCATGGTAAAATCTTGGATTTATGGTTGATTTGTGGTAAATCTGTCATGATGTATTCATTGGAGGCTCGCTACTTTTGCAATTTGGAAACTAGGGTTTGATTTGAGCTAACCCATGATAAATTGGGGGTTTCGTGTTAATGGATTCAGTGATAAAATTGTTTAATAATTTGGTAAAATTTAGGTTGTGCGAACCTATTTACATGTTTAAAACTCATGAGGCTAATGTTGTATGGATCTATGAAACGTGAAATCAATGAGTTTTGGTAACTACAAGATGTGGGTTGGAGGTTTTAAGTTAATTAAAACCAAATGTGTGGAACGTGTGAAATGAATAGTGTATAAATGATGTTAATTTTAAATGTGTTGGGTGTTGACGAGAGGAACCATGTTGGGTTGAACTTGCGCTTGTGAATTGTTATTTGATGAAATAAAAAGGATCGATTTTGGATCTATGGATCGTTTAAGTTAAGGTTGAATAGCTTCTCGATGAAAGACCAAAAAACTGCATAGGGTGAGTGACCTATCCTTCGGCTAGTAACCGAGAACAAGGCGTTAGTTGAGGCGAGTTATAGAACGCACCGTTACTTTGCGGGTCTCGCGTAGCCCAATCGGTAGTAACGCAGTGTGGGTCTATAAGCTTGTTCGGTGTCAGCTCCTAGATTGTAAATCACGAGTTGGTTGAGATATGAGAAACTGTGGACAGCATGTGTGTGCGTATGTGTGAGTTGTGAAAAGTGAGAACCCGAAATAGGTGTAATGAAATGGAATAGAGGACTAAGTAATGAATTGTGTGTGAAAATGGACTTAACTTGCATGAGAAAAACTGGTTGTGTGAGTGAGATTTTGATGAAAAACTGGGGTTTAGTTATTTGTGAAACTATGTGTTGCATTTTGCACAACCATCATCGCATATTATGCATATGTTCACTATTAGTCAATTTCCTACAAGCCACGGCTCAATGTTGTTTAACATCTCAGGTGATAGAGAAAAGATGTCCATGGATTAAGGGATGTTATCGTAGGGTTCCTTGTTTTTGTCAAAGTATTTAAGAGAGTAATATGCCCTTGTATCATATTTTGAGAGTTTTACGATTTTAAATATAATTCATTTAAATACTTTGTAGTGTTTGCATGTGGATCGGTTTAACCCTTGTTGTAGGGCCATGAGGCCATGAACTCATACTTTGCATGCATGGAAGGACATTGTTATCATCTAAAGGGTTGCATGATGAATGAATGATGGATTCTTATGGGTTGGGAATGTTTTGAGATGTTTTCTCTACTCTTTTGTTCTCTACTCTTTTAACCGATCGAGCGGTCTTGCTAGTTGGCAATTTTTCACCTTTTGTTTTAACGTTTGTTTTCAAAGGGATGTTTGCCCAGGTCAAATCATGATTTAGTTTTGTTAAAAGATTTCTCTTTTTGGTCCTCTCTCTTATGAATCGTTTGGATTTCTATGGTTACGAAATCAAGACGCTACAGATGTAAAGATGTTTAGATATAGGATCATAACACCGATATCTTTTTTGTTGAATATCATAACCCAAAAAGACGCAAAGAGTGGAACAAACACTAAGTTTATTCCGTTCTCTTTTGGGAAGAAGAACAAAGCAAACATAACAAAAAACATGCAACAAAAAGTAATTGGGAGGGTGACCCATTAATTTTTCATAAGGAGAAATGTCAAAAATTAAGAGGTGTAGGCATGCAATTAAGACGATACACTACTCCTCCCCAGAAAGTGGCAGGGATAGATGATGAAAGAAAAAGAGAGCGACCTGTGTCAAGATGTGCCGATGTTTTTTTTAGCATTACCATTTTGTGCAGGAGTATCGGAACATGAAGATTGATGAATAGTTCCAGATGCAGCTAAGAAGTCAGTGAATTCGATAAGGAAATAATTGCCACCCAAATTAAAACGAAGGGTCTTGATAGTTGTAGAAAATTAGGTGTGAACCATGGAATGAAATGTGCGATAAATATGAAAGAAATCTGATTTGTGAGACATCAAATATATCCAACAAAATCGACTATAATCATCAATGAAGGAGACATAATACACTGACCTGCCTTTTATTGCAATGGGAGAAGGACCTTACACATCAGTATGAACAAGGGAGAAAGGAGATGTAGAGAGCGAAAGTACCATGAAGAAAGGGTAGAGGTGACATTTTTGCAAGTTTACAGCTACTACATTCAGAAATGTCACTGGCAAACACTTTACCTAAGCAACCAGACTGAGCTAACTATTTTAGGCGGTCACTAGATAGATGACCTAAATGAGAATGCCAAAGGTAAAAAGGAGAAGAGTGCTGATCTAAAAAAAAAAAGATAAAGCCACAGATGAGGAACCTAAAGGCAGATGCAAACTTTTCAACACATATAAATCACCAATCCTACGCCTGGTCCAAACCTGTTTTTGGGATATCCGATCCTGAACAACACGACCAGAGGAAGAAAACACAACGTCAAACCCAAATTCAGAAAGCTAACTAATAGATAACAAACTAATAGTCAACTGGAGAACATAAAAGACATTAGGTATATATAAGGAAGTGGATGAAGAAGGAATAACAGAACCAATAGAAACAACCTGCATAGAAGTACCATTGGCAGTAGAAATAGAAATTGGAGAAGTAGGACAAGTACAATGACTAAGACTGGACAAATCAGGAGTCAAATGATGAGAAGAACTGAAAATAGGGCTCTGATACTCAACCTCAAAAGCTAGCTATTAAGGTGATGGTGCCCTTACGTTTATATATTGCACAGTACTTTTCTATTTAGACAATGTGAAATTTCGCTTCACACCCTTCCTCACGCGTAGTGTGCTCACTCAGCAGCACCTGCCGCATGCAGGCCAGGGACACACACACCATATCCATCTCTAGTAGTCTAGCTCTGATACCATGTAAGCAAACAAAGTAAAAACTAATATTATTACATATTGAGCCTAACGAATTGATTTACAATGAAAGAATATATCAATATATATATACTATAGAAATCTTAATAATGGTAATAAATTAACTAGAAAACTAAATCACAATAATAAAAAAATATCAATAGTATACTATGACAATCTCAATAATGAAAAAATATCTCCAAATATATTCTCACAGTGGGCGCTTAGGTACTTTGTATAAGGGCTTGGAAACAATTGACTACGTATTTATAAAAATTTGGTTTAATTTGTCCCAGCTGCATTTTCACACTCACACCTCATATATTATGCATAATACCATGTTTAATCTTTATCCTACAAATTTCGGCTGATATTATTTATATCCAATATTTTTCAGGTTCAAGTGAATTGGAGAAACCTTAGCAACTGTTGCAATTTTGAAGAAAAGTATAAAACCTTGAGATATTGGGTTTTTTTTTTTTGTTAAACATTTCTTTGTGGGATGTTCCATGAAAAGTAGTTGAATTGTAAGAATGGCTAAATAAATTCATAGTGGAAAGTATAGAACTCTTATTAGCTCTACTTAATGAGATATCATATGGTTTAATTTCTTTTGGAAGAATATGAATACTTGGTTATGGTTGGTTATGGAGGCGGATAGTTTATTATTAGCTTAGAATAGTGGTTAGATGTTGAAAATCAGGCGGTGCCTAAATATACTATGTTGTTTGTTTATCACAAGTTAATCAAAAAAAATGAGATTATCCAAAAAACAAAAAAAAAACTATGACAAATTTTTTTTCAGTTTTACACTTAGAATAATTTTTAAAAATTTTGGAAAGTGACAACTTTAAAAATAAAGTTTTGAAAAATGACAACTTTAAAAACAATCCAAACTGAAGATATTTTTTTAAAGGAGGTTTTGATCAAAACATGGAATTTAAGAAGATGAGTTTCATCATTTGTTTTAAAATATTAGATAGTCACGTGAAGTCTGCATGTCTCGGGTTCAGGCGCGACAATAAATTATAATTTTTTTTAAGTACTTATAACTTCTATTATAAATTATAATTAATTTTTCTTTTATTTCAGATACAAGTTACAATTTTTACCAAATACTCACAATTTTTACTACAAATTACAATCTATATGCTACTAATTTACGCAATGCCAAATACCACCATAGTATTGTTAATACAGTATATATAAAGTTAATACATTATATATGAAATAAGTTATTCTACTCCATTCAAATATCATAAGTAATTAACGGGTTTGTATTCTATTCTTTTAAGTTATTCTAAATAAATTAATATGATATAAATAATATTATAGTATATATAAATTTATTTATAATTTATATAATATAACAAGGGTCAGCTAAGATTGAGATTTATTTATATTTTTTTTCTCTCTCTCTCTCTATTTTATTCCCACGTCTTTTTATTTTAAATATAATTTTTCTCTCATTATTTTAAATTTATTTTTTTCTCTCATAAAAAAATAGAAAGAGTAAAAGTATAAACTATATATTTTTAATATGTATACATGTACTAAAAAATATAATTAGTCTAATGTATTTTAATTTTAATATACATATATTTTTATTATTGTTTATAGTTGGAATTAAAAGTGAGGCTGATAAAAATTATTTTTTTATACGGCGTTACTCTAAATAATTTAAGAAAATTATTGATTATTTAAAATTAATTTAATAATATAATATAACAAGGGTTAGCTAAGATTGAAATTTATTTATACTTTTTTTCTCTCTCTCTCTCTCATTCTTATTCTCACGTCATTTCATTTTAAATTTAATTTTTCTCTCATTATTTTAAATTTATTTTTTTCTCTCATAAAAAAATAGAAAGAGTAAAAGTATAAACTATATA
>JAULJZ010169732.1:0-24649 GCA_032270985.1 Heliamphora pulchella
ATATATAATGAAAACTACCCCCTTAGATTTTATGATTTTCTAAAATAATAAAAAATGAAAACCGCCCCCTTAGATTTTATGATTTTCTAAAAATCACCCCCTTAGAATTTATGATTTTTTAAAAAATAAAAATGAAAAACTACCCCCCCTAGATTTTATGATTTTCTAAAAAAATAAAAATGAAAACCACTCCCTTAGATTTTATGATTTTCTAAAGAAAAATAAAAATGAAAACCACTCCCTTAGATTTTATGATTTTCTAAAAAAATAAAAAAAATAAAAACCACCCTCCTTAGATTTTATGTTTTTCTAAAAAAGTAAAAAATCACCCCCAGTTTGCATCAAAATCCTAATCCTAGTGTCCCTACGTCCTGTCCATATCTTCTTTGCACAGGTACCTAGCTAGTTTTCAGTTTGATGTCCCGGTTTGTCCTTTTAATATGTTTTCATATTGTTACATATGTCTAGTTCATTAACAGATCTCAATATCGCATGTTCAATTGAGGCACAAATCAAATACATACACATCACAAGTCACATGAGATCCTAGACATGCATCTATGTTCAAGACGATAAAGGTAAAGCAACTGGAGATCCTAGACATGCATCTATGCACCTATGTTCATTACTAAAGGAAGACCTACCGTGGGACGCTGGAATGAAAGATGTTAATCGGACTCGCGAAGAAGGAGGTCGTCATCGACTACAGCAACTGAAGGCTCGTACCACCTCATCTCGCTCGAACCCAGATGGTGGAATGCAGGGGCATAAGTGAGTGGATCAAAGGGTGTAGGAATACCCTCGCCGGCGTGTGGATCCAAGAAACCCACAACCTCAGCCTCATCCGCAGCCGCCTAGTCTGTAGCTGCTTGGTCTGCTGCTACTTGTGCCTCGGCAGCTTCCCGCTCCTCCTCTCCTCAGAAGCTCGATAAAGAGCTCACTATGCCTCGACAGCTTGGGCATCCATCGCCGCCAATGCAATAGAGGGCTGAGTGGAGGAGACTCTATTGGCGAGAACACTAGAGACCGTGCCCCCAAGGGTGCCCATGAGAGCTCTCACCCGCAGAAGGTCCCCGCAGTGCTCCGAAGATGTCATCTATGTGTCTGTGCCCAACTATGTCGATGGAATGGTCGAAAAGCAAAGAAAAAAGTTCGATAATCACAATAAACCAAGAGAGCATTAAGAGGGAATCAAGAGAGCCTGAGAGAGCTAGAGAGAGAGTGAGAATGAGAGGAGAGGATGAGGGTTAGCTCGCGCGCCTGGAGGGCCTTTAGGGCATCTAGAGTCGGTGGTCGCATCCTATGGTGTTGGCGACCGCCATGTTAGCGAAGAGTCACAAGGCGACTGCCATATCCGTTCAAAAAGATTCTAGCGACCGCTACCTTCTCAACGGTCGTGTTACCTTTCTCAATGATTGGACCTGGCGACCGCCAACTCTAAAGTTGGAAGGCACGTGTTTCGAAGCTAATGATTATGTTTTGGGGTATTTATTACTCCTTGGGAGGCTGTTTGGGGCCTGTTTGTGTGTTTAGCTCAAGTTTTTTAAACTAATTTTAAACCTTGCCTCGGTTTAATTGTTTTTATTTTGTGTGTTGTTTTTTTCGATAAAAATAGTTTTAAGTCTTGACTCGACTTTTAATTTTTTTTTATCCCGTTTTCGTCCTAAATTTTTAGATCTTGACTCGACCTATTAATTTGTGATTTTCTTCTGATGAATTTAATTTTCAAGTCTTGACTTGACTTTTTAATTATTTTTATCCCGTTCTCATTCCGAATTTTTAGGTTTTGACTCGACCTATTAATTTGTGATTTTTTCCTAATAAATTTAATTTTAACATCTTGACTCGACTTTTTAATTATTTTTATCCCGTTCTCGTCTTGAGTTTTTAGGTCTTGGTTCGACCTATTAATTTATGGTTTTCTCCTGATAAATTTAATTTTAAAGTCTTGACTCGATTTTTTAATTATTTTTTATTTCGTTCTTGTCCTAAATTTTTATGTCTTGGTTCAACCAATTAATTTGTGATTTTCTCTTGATAAATTTAATTTTAAAATCTTGACTCAACTTTTTAATTATTTTTATCCCATTGCCGTTCCAAATTTTTAAGTCTTAACCCGACTTATTTATTCGTGTTGTCTTCCGGTATAAGATAATTTCTAGTATCTTGACTAGATTTTTTTAATAATTTTATCTCCAGCCGTGTTCATAGATCTTAACTTATTTTTTGACTTGTTTATGCCCCCATTAGATTTTGACTCAATCTTTACGGTATTATTTGATTATACCAGTGTTTGCATCATATTAGTATTTGCATTATGTTTTGTATCTTGCATCTATGCATTTATCTCAGGAATTACTTTTTGGTCTGATCCTTAACAAAGGGGTACATAGGCAGTTCGATGAAAATTCGAATACGACCAACATCATATGTATGCTTGTGTGTTTGTGACCTAAGATTTATGGCTCGGTCAAACGGATGTTGTCTCTGGGTCTTTGACACAACTCGCATCTCGCATTGTTGTGCAAGTTGTATCAAAGAGGAACAACTATAGATATACCAATTTGACCCTGCCTAATCTTAAGTTGGTCCGGATGAATTCGTTGATGAAAACAAGTAGAATGGTGCTTCCGAATGTTCCTCGAGAGGTGATCCAAGGTCAGTGATTTGAACTCAATGATCAAATCCTTTAAACAAGTGAACCCACTGTGTCCAACCCTTGAACCGACATCTTTGAACTGTGGGATCGCCAACTTTGATTGTGGCGACAATTATAAGAACATCTTAAAAACCCTAAAAAAGGTAGCGACCTCCATCTTTCAACCTTAGAGTCGCCAACTTTATTGTGGCGACCTCCATAAGAAACCCTTAAAAACTTGATTTTTGTGGCGACCGCCAACTATGATCATGGCGATGACAACTCCAAAAGGACTGACGTGTTCCAGAAATGTGTCAGCACCTCATTGGTTGATAAACTTTATAATTACCATACCTATGGTACGATTTTAGGAGGATGATTCTAATATCGGAACTCTAACGGGTCAAAAAGTGAGAGAATTCTAATAACGATACTCTACTGAAGTACTAAGAGAGTGACCACTGACACTCGACTAGATTCTTGATTCACCTACTCACCGAACCGGAGTTAGAGCATTTTTCGAGGATTGGATCATTGATCACTACTCCGCGACTTGAGGATTCACCTAGATAATAGCGATTCAGGCATTTTGTTTAGATTTCTGGTCTTTTTTTCTCCATTTTCTCTCTCTTGGAGTAATTCATGTCACTTATGTAATTGATTCAATTATCCCGTTTTAGTTGATTAGATTGTGAGTATTTAGTTAGTTATGATAAGCATGTCTAACTTAGTTAAATTTAGCTAACTTTATGTTGTTAATTCAATTACCCCATTTTATTTGATTAGATCGTGAGTATTTAGTTAGTTATGATAAGCATGTCTTAGTTAAATTTAGCTAATTTCATGTTATAAAAGCAAATTTTAGTTTTTACTTTGTCAAAATTGCACATTCGCACTTAGTACCTTATTATTCTTGAATTCATCAAAATAGTGCATATATATCAGGTAATTATGATTTACAATATTATAGTTGTCACATTTGGTGCACTCACATTCATACAGTTGTAATCGTCAATATTGTATCCGTATTTTGTATTTCCCATTTGGAAAGTGATTACTACGTTCTTTATGTGATAATCATTGTTTTAATAGCTTAATTTTTATTTTAAGTTGTATCTTTTATTACTTTTGTATTGACAATTATCAAGTGATTCATATTTGATTAAAGTTTAAGAAATTTTGGAACATGTTTCTATTTGTTTGATTTGAAATCATGTTTAGTGTAATTTAGGTTATTTGGCAATATGCAATTCATGTTCATAATGAATTTTTGGTATGATTAGAATTTAGCGAATTTTAGGATTACACTTCTTTCGATTTAATACCATGTCCTACTTATGTTAATTTAGGTTATTTGATGTTATTACATGCGGTTTGTTCCATATATCATTTAGTTAGAAATTGCATGTCGTAGGATTTAAGATTTTCTTTTGCTATTTGTTTTGTTCTGGTATTCTATGTACATATGTTATGAATTTTCTTATTTTGATTTTGGATGTTTTCTCTTTGTTCCTATTTTATGTATTTGCATGCATTTGAGAAATCTAATTTAGAACCAATAATAATTAGTAAAGGCCAACCTCACGATTGGGCGAATGGAGTGCCTGACACCTTTTTCAATTCGTATCTTATCCCCCAGACCCTTGTTTTCTCTGGTTACCATTTTAAAGATCAATAGCTCATTTTGTTTTTCTTGATTTTTTTTTTAAAAACCAAGTGGCGACTCCATTTTTCACAAAAGAGTTTTTAAATTTTTTTTATTTTCCAGGTGTTAGAGTATTTTCCAAATATTTTTTTAAATTCTCTTATTTTTTAAACAAAATCCTAAATCCCGGCGCCACACACAACCAGAGGACCCTCTTAATATCTTTGAATTCTGAACTCAACCACCACTCAAATAGGTTTTCCACATTTCTTGGAGAGACCCATGACATTCCCCACCAATCCATAATTGATCCACATAGTAGCCAGACCTTATAGTATTCTAAGAAGAGATGGTGTGTGGATTCCATACCTTCCATACTAAAAACACAGTGAAGGCCCGATGGGGTAGAGAGAATGCATCTTTCCCTAAGAAATTCCTTGTGGGTAAACATCCAATCAGCATCATCTATGAGAAGAGTTAGATCTTGGGAGGGACATAATTTAACCATAACTTCATGACTAGGTCCAATAGTAAACCCAAGTGTCTATCTCACTCCTTGAGAAGAGAGCCAATGCTGAAAACTCCATCTTTGTTGGCATGCCACTTCAGCCTATCCACTTTACCAGAGGATATCTTACATTGTCTTAGCATTTGCCTTAGTTCTTAGAGCCTTTCCTGCTCCTATTGAAATAGTCTCTTTCTAAAGGAGAGGTTGCAAATTGCTTTACAACTATACAGCTCTAATACAAAAGCGATTTCCTGGTTTGAGATGGAGAATAATCTAGAAACAAATATCTGCTAGAGCCTTATCCTCTACCCAAATATTAGTTCAAAATATAGTTTCATTGCCTGCACTAACTTGGATTGAGCAGTTCCTTTGAAAAATAGATTTACATATTCCATCGACCTCTCCTCTAGATATAATGTTTCGCCAAATAGTTGAGACCTTCTTCTCCTCAAGAATCCTACGGAACCAATCTAATGTCCCCCCCCCCCATATTTTTCACAGACAATTCTTTTCCATAAGCTTTTCTTTTGCACCCC
The DNA here is from genome assembly GCA_032270985.1 of Heliamphora pulchella. Lineage (NCBI taxonomy): Eukaryota > Viridiplantae > Streptophyta > Magnoliopsida > Ericales > Sarraceniaceae > Heliamphora > Heliamphora pulchella. Next base: position 5,328 of record JAULJZ010169732.1, read on the forward strand.
AAATCTCTTGAACCATTTCGTGAGTAAAGTAGAGTTCCTCCTTACAAGTGACACCAAGCCAAGGCCTCTATGTGCTTTTGATTGGCATAGCCTCTTCCATTTCATCAGGTGGAGTTTTCTTTTGGAATATACTTCTCCTCAAAGAAAACTTTTATAAAGCTTCTACAAACTTTGCAAGACCTTCTTAGGCATCTTATATAGAGATAGGTAATATATTGGTAAGTGAGATAGGGTAGCATTTATGAGTTGTAATCTCCCAGCCATACTAAGATACTTTATTTTCTATAATGCTAGCCTCTTTTTGGTTTGCTTAATAATATGCTCCCATGCCCTTGATAATCTTGGGTTGAGGCCAACATGGAGGTCTAAATATTTGAAAGGTAGATTACTCATTTTGCAATTCATAGCCATAGCCAGAATCTTCATGCTATCATCCTTAATCCCCATACCACATAATAGGCTTTTATAAAAATTTACCTTTAGGCCAGATAGAAATTCAAATCATCTTAGGATATTTTTAATCCCTCTCAGATCCTCTATATCCGCACTGCAAAAGATTACAGTGTCATCAATGAACTTAAGATGGGACAAAGATAGTCCATTCTGACCTATTGAAGCCCCCTTGATTATGCCCAATTCCATTCCTCTGTTCAACATGACATTAAGTTCCTCAACGACCATAAGAAATAAAAAGGGGGATATTGGATCTTCTTGCCCGATTCCTCTTTGAATACAAAATTCTCTGATTGTCGATCAATTAACTAGTAATGACATGGTAGTTATAGATATGCATTCTTTAATCCACATGCACCATTTCTTCCTAAACTGCATCTTAGATAGCATCTGCAATAGGTATTCCCATTTCGCTGAGTTGTATACCTTCTCAGAATTCACTTTAAAGATCACTCCCTTGCTTTTGTTCCTTTTTCATTCATGGATTACTTCATTTACTATTAGAATCACATCTTGAATTTGTCTTCTTTTAATAAAAGTTGATTGTCTAATGTCGATTACCTTATGCATATGCTGTTTCATTCTTGCTGCCAAGACTTCTGCCAAGATTTTGTAGGCTGAGTTAACTAAGCTAATTATCTTGAATTCGGTTAAAGATGGGGGCATTCAACCTTGGGAATTAAGGCTATAAAAGTTGTATTCAACCCTTTGATAATTCTCCCATTGAAATGGAACTCCTTCATGAAGAGCATGAAGTCCTTCTTGAATATCTCCCAAAATATCCTTTCAAACTTTATGTTAAATCCACCAGGTCCAGGTGCTTTGTTCCCATTACAACTTGTAATCGAATTAAGCACCTCTCCCTCAGGGAATTCCATCTCTAATCTACTATGAGTATCCTTTTTCAGCTTTTTGGTTGGAATACCTTCTAAGGAGTGGCATTTCCAATCAGGTTCTCTAAAGAGGCTTGTAATGTGAGACCCTGACCCATTTTTTTTTTATCGTTTTTCGACGCGCGTTACGTGTTTTCGTTGCAGCATGTTTTATATGATTTTAATGCATGTTTGAGGGTAGAGATGCATGTGGGGAAGGTTCTAGGGGCTGTGGGGTGTTATGGTGCGAATTTTAAAAATTAAAAAATATATATATTTTGAAAGCCTATAAATATCTGGAGTTAGATATTTTCATAAAGATATTTTCTAAAATTTCTCCAGTAAGCTTCTTGTTTTCTCTCTGCCTTCTCTCTAAGATCTTGGGGGCCCAGGGCTCGATTTTCAACGATCCAACAGCGGATTCTTGCTTTTGGCGTGGTGGGCTACGTAACCATTCGGTCAAATTTTGTTTCTAGCGAAGTTCAGTTTTGCTCGTGGTTCGAAGTGGTTCGACGCGTCAAATTCTTAACTAAACGAGGTAAGATTCTAGACCCTACTATTGTATAAGGGTGCTATGGGTAAACGTTGATGTTTTTACCGGTTAGATCTCTGTAGATCTGATTTTGTATCAAGTTGGTTTTTGGGTTAAAAATCGAGTTTTTATTGGTCCCGGTGGATGAAATCGGGTGTCGAGAGTTTCTTTCGAGGTCTTAGTGTTAGGCCTGGGTGTACGTATGTTTGAGGATGTTATAAGGGAGTTTCAAGGCTTCGATATGAGGTTTGGAGGTTGAACCCGTAGCTTAGAACGGTTTATGGGTTGAGTTCAGTCGACTGAACCTATGAGTTCAGTAGACTGGATCGTGGGTTCTTGGGTTCAGTCGGCTGGACCTCGAGGGTCAGTCGACTGGACAATGCTTCTGGGCTTTTTGGCCGTTTCTAGTGGGTTTTTTAGTCGACTGGGGGTTGGATCCAGTCAACTAAATTCTGGGTTGTTTTGTTGGTGGTTTGATGGTTATGTTTTGGTTTCCAATTGGTGTCTTATGGTATTCAATTGATTAATTTATGAGAATTACTTGATTTAAATACCTGTGGATTCCTTTGGGGTTTGGTTGGTCGTGTGGTGGTTTTGGGGGTTCGTGTTATGATTTCGGTGGTTTGTTTAGATGCCGTCCTTGGGTCGACGTGCATGGTTAGGTTTTGGGTATTGTGGCTCAGTCGTGTGCGTGATGGTTATGTACGGGAAGTCTGAGGTTTTGGTGAGAACCACGGTTGTGGGTTTGGTGTTGGCCATCGGTTAGGTCGAGTTATGTAGGCTTATTGATTGTGTTGGCGCGTGTGAGCGTCGTGGGTCCAGATGTGTGGATGTCGGGCTACGTGATGGGTGGCGTCGTAGTGTGAGGTTATATGTGGTTATGTGCTTTTATAACTGGCTTATACATTTATAACTTTGTTTATTGTGTACGAAATATGTAAGTGAATTGCATAAGGTGATATCGTTATGTGTAACGTGATTTATGCTTTAAAACTTAGAGTTTTATAGGCATGTGACGTGGTCTGTGGAACATCGTGATGATACGTGGTTATATGCTTCAAATTCTGGTTTAGGTTTGCATATGTGTATGAAATAGATTAGATGAATCTGTGATCCGGTGGATATAAATCCTAGTTGATGATGCAGGTGTGCGTGTGTGGGTGTATGAGGTAGGCTATCAAAGCCGGTGTATAAGGTAGGCTGTGAAGCCGTTATGAGGTAGGCTGCAAAAGCCGGTGTGTGTGCGATTGGGGATGCGGTAGTCCTTCGGTGAAAGTCCGAAAAGATGCATTAGTTGGGGCTGCGATCCTACGGTGAAAGTCCGTGAAGATATGTGTTGCATAGGGTGCGTGCGTTGTGTGGGTTGCACGGGTTGTGTACGTTGTATAGATGGGGGCTGCGGTCCTTCGGTGAAAGTCTGAGAAATTCATAGATTGCATGTACTGCATATGAGGACAGATAGACCAATTTTCTTAAAAACTGTATTATCAGCCTATGGGAATCGAAATACTGTATTAACGGCCTGCGGGAGTCATAATACTAGAATCGTTTTCAAGGCTCTAATGAGTCAAAAAAATAGTTTTTATCCTCATTTTCCCTTGCATGTGAAAATGGTTTTCTGGCTCTGGTGAGTCGTGATCTAAAACTATTTTCAAATTGTTTTAATGGCTTGAAAGAGAGTCAAAAACTGCACTTTGTTTATCGAGCATGTTTAGCTTATACTGCATGTGTTGTTTAGAATCTGTTGAGCATTGGCTCACGGTGTGGGATTTGCTTTTCTTCAGGTACCGGTTACGCTAGTTGATCTGGAGGTGCTGAAGAGGTGGAAGAGCTGTAGTCTTTCTTTTTGTCCTTTTGTTACATGTATGTTATAACATATTTTTTGGGCGTTGGAGCCGTGTAATGTTGCCGTTTGGCGTTTATATACAATGCATATATGGTTTATTTTGAGAGTGTATTCTCGGGCTGGTGTTGTTGTTTGTTGTTTTCGGATGTTTCACGTGGCCTGGAGTTTGGGGCGTGACATGTAAAGTTCCTCACAATTTCTTACTTCACCTGAGTAGGGTCCACCACTCTACTGCTACCAACTTTCAATTGATTGATGCAGTTTTTCTGATACCTTCTGTTTGCCATTACATGAAAAAAAAGAGCAGTGTTTTGGTCCCTTTTTTTAAGCCACAGTTGTCTAGATTTTTATCTCCATAGGCTCTCTGCTTTCCTGTATAATCTCGAGAGAGTACCCCTCAACATTTTTCTTGTAATTGTTTCCTTCGTACTCAATATATGGGATTTAGCCTTCAGCTCAATCTCAGATATTGCATCTTCTGTGTTCTTGAGCTGTTTATTTATATCCTCAAATACCTCTTTATTCCAAACCTTGATAACCTTTTTTAGTTCTATGAGCTTTTGTTGGATTATGAAGCCCCTTTTGACCATTAACAGTGTGGTCCTTCCATGTTAATTGAACCAACTCCTTGAATGTATGATTAGATAACTAGGCATTGAAGAATTTAAACGACTTTAGCCCCCAGTCAACATCTTCATCTGATAGAAGTATGGGGTAACGGTCAGACACTAACCTTGGTAACGGTCAGACACTAGCCTTGGGAAACCCTGTTGCTTGAGATTATACTTGATTATCCATTCTTCATTAATGAGGAAACTATCCAGTCTACTCCACTTCTTATGTTGTTGTAAGTTAGACCATGTAGATTTTCTGCCCTATAAAGGTAGATCTAATAGGTGCGTGGTATCCATGAATTCCTTAAAGCTTCTCGTACCCCAAGTTTTCGTGCTGTAGTCTAATCTTTCTCTCGGACCTTTAACTTCGTTGAAATCACCTCCCACACACCATGGGCTGGGAAAAGAAGTCTTCAAGATCTTGAGTTCCTCTCAGATCATATTCCTCTAATTCTTTTAGTTCGGGCTGTGGATGTTTACCAAAACACGTTCAAAGGTTTTCATCAAAACTCCTTCTAATAGAATAAAGTATTTGTATTTCACCTTTCTTTTCATTATAAAAGCTTCCTTATCCCAAATACATAGGAGGCCCCTGCTGCTCCCACCGAATATACTGCAACCTAGTCACATACATCCTTCCCACATGGAGAGGTGATTTTACATTGATCAATCACAGCCCATTTGGTTTCCTGTAAAAAAAAAAAAGATTTGTGCTTGTCTATTATGTTTTATCTTCCTTACCATACGTCTCTTCTCTACCCTCCCTTAGCCTCTGATGTTCCAAGACAAAATTTTCATTTGAAGTATCAAATAACAAGTGCTTCAGTTCAGAGGCCCAGCCCTTTGCCTCCGTTATTCAGTATACCATAGTTATACTCTATTTCAATAATTTTCTTCATAGCCTCCAAATGTTCCTTACCATGACTCAAACCCATTAATTTTCCTATTTCAATAGCCATTTCAGCTTCTTTGATGATCTGGATATTCCTATTCTGTATATCTTAGGTTGATAGGGAGGTAGATTCCATATTTGGCAATATCTTACTGTTTTTCTTCTTACCCTTTCTTCTACAATTTTTGAAAGAATACCCCATGTCTAACAAGGATCGTTTCTTCTTAGGCTTGAGGACTTTCCTATTATCAAAGTTGCAAGCTGGCGTGGATGCAGCTTTAGCATCTAGAGGGCTCTATTTCCTAGCCATTACTTGGTTATTTGATTTCTCACCCATCTCCTTAGTGTTGTCAAAATCAAAGCTTTTATCCTCTCTACTATCTTGCCCCTTCTAGTTGAAAATGAACTTATTTTTTGTCTCTTCTATCCCTTTTGGCCCTTCTAATGTAGCATTTTCCACCCTATGTGTAGGACTTCTTTCATGGCACTTAACCTCATTTTCAAAGTCAGACACAAAGGCCTTTCTTCGGCAATTTCTGGTGCTATTAGCTGAAGGTGGTTCCACTACAATTGCTGCTTTTGCTGCCCACCATGCCATTGTGTCTTCCACTTATTCGTCCACCTGGCTAATTAGTGCCAAGTTATCCATCTCCTTTCCCCTTCCTTAAAGCTTCCACTAGTTTTCTAATGTATGAGGCACCTTTGCTTGGACCTCCATGTCTAGGCTAGGCACTACCTCTTCTTCTCCTCCTTCATAGTTGTGTGTTGTTGAAAGTGAAACCCACAGCTCCATTATTGACATTGCTTTATGTTTTCTGGGGGTCCCATTTGTTGCTTCCCATTTGTATAGTTCTTAGTACTTCTAAACACCCCAATTTGATCCCACCCAATCTTAAGTGAATCTGATGATGAAAACAGGTGGAATGGTGCTTCAGTTCGATCATCGGGAAGTGATCCAATCTCGGTATTTGAATTCAAAACCTTTAAACCAATGAAATTGTGTTGAACCATCGATAACTTGTTGTGCAAGTCATTCTCAAAGTGGTGACTACCGTGTTCATTGTGGCGACCGTCAATAGAACCTCTTGAAAACCTTAGCCAAAAGTGGCGACCGCCGCCTTCAACTTGGCGACCGCCAACTTGCATTGTGGTGGTCGCCAATAGAGCCCTTTGAAACCTTCTTTCAACATGGCGACCACCATGTCCAACCTGGCGACTGCCAACTCCAAATGGCCTGACGTGTCCCAAAGCGTGGCAGCATCTCATTGGTTGATAAACTCTATAAATACCGTACCTTTGGTGCGTTTTCAAGGATAGAATTTTAGTGAGAGGTTTTGAGAGAGAAGCACCGCCGAGTCGCCGAGCAATTCCGAGTCCAGACGCTGAAGCCCTGTCGAAATATCGAGATCTGAACCTCCAACGCCTACATTGAAATCTTTCTTGGATCACCACCCGAGGATTAGCCCATCGAAGTACATTCTCCCAACTTGAGGATTATTAAGAAATCCAGGTACCTCGTTTGGATCCCCGATCTTTCTAACTCCATTCCCTCTCTTTTGGAGTGATCGGATTAAAATTCAATTTCAATTCACATTTTTCTTTCATTTACATAGTCAACCCTATTTGTTTCATATAATTTGGTTATTTTCTTTAAGTGTTTAGTTATTCATTTCTTCACATTCACACTTAACACATTTGTTATTTTTTTTTCATTAATTCATTAAATAGTGCAAATATGTTTTGGCAATTATAACTTATTAATGTTATTAATTATTAATAAATGCACTTACATTTATGTGGATGTAGTTGTCAATATTACATTCACATTTAAATTAAAAGGTTGTAATTATCTTCTTCTAATATTAGTTTAATTTCCTTTACTAGTATATTTTATTTTTTTTAATGTAGTTTAATTTTCTTGTAATGTTCTTTTTCTTTTATAATGTAGATTTTTTCTTTCAATGTACTATTTTTTTTATTTTCTTTTCTTGTAATATTAATGTCATTTTATTTTCTTAGCATTAGTTTAATATTTTGGCATTTATTTCCTTTTTCTTTTCTTTTTTTTTTTTTCTTTTCTTTCTTTTCTTTTAACAATAGCGTAATGTTCTTTTCTAACACTTTATTTTCTTTTTACTAGCTTTGTAATGTAGCATTTTATTAGCTTTACTTTTCTTATAGAGTTTTATTTTCTTTTTTTTTCTATAACTTTATTTTCTTTTTATAATACTTTTTTTTTCTCTTTTTATTATTTTTACTCTTTTACTTTCTTAAACCCAAAAATCATAAAAAGGTTTTTAAGCTATATTTTCTAAAAAAATGTAACTTCCTTCTCTTTTATTCTCTTTTCTTTTCATTTTTTTCATCTTTTCTTTTCATTTCTTTTCTTTTGTCTCTCTTTTAAAATTTAAAACATGAATAGTTAGGTTTTTTTTTTAGTAACTTAAATATTTTCTAACCTTTTCATTTAGCATCATTTTCTTTTACAAACTTTTTCTCTACTTTCTTTTTTTCTCTAAATTCTCAAACTCCCTTTTGTCATAACACCTTTATTTTTGGTTTCTTTGTTAGTAAGCTTTCTTTTAAAAATAGAATTTTATGTATATTTTATTTAGTACATTTTTATCATGTTAATGCTAACTTAGCTTGTTTTGGCAATGTGCATATTTTAATTACTTTCTTTAAAATTTTGTTTAGAATAGTTTATCTTGTTTTGTAGCAACCTATATTTACGCAATTTTAGCAATTCTTATCATGCTTTTGTTCTTGTATTTAAATCATGGTAGTTTAGTTTATTTTGATGAAAATTTCATGTCGGAGTGTTCCATGTATCATTTAGTTAGAAATTACATGCCATAGGATTTAGGATTTTATCCCTTTATTTGTTTTGATTTGGAGTGCTATGCACATAGGTTATGTATTTTTCATATTTAATTTTGGATGATCTCTCTTTGCCTCCACTTTCTTTATTGGCAGGCATTTAAAAAATCATATTGAAAAATCAATGATGATTAGTAGAGGTCAATCTTACGGTTGGGCGAACGGGGTGCCTAACACCTTCTCCGATTCGTACCTTAACCTCTGACCCCTTTGTCTTTGGTTAAACACTTTAAAGATCAGTAGCCATTTTTATTTTTCTTAGTTTTTCTCAAAAACTAAGTGGCGACTCTATTTTCAACAAAAAAGGAGTTTTTAAAATTTAGTTTTCAAGTTGTTGAAAGATTTTTCAAACATATTTGAATTCTCTTATTTTTGAACACTTCTAAAACCCCTAAATTCTGGCGCCATAGTGTTTTCTGGCAATTCCACTAGGGACCGATTTATAAAATCAATTAAGAGGGCTTGACATAAAAACTTCATTGGTTCTTAATAAGAATTTCTAATTTGTATTTTCGCATGCATATGCATTGTTCTTCAAAATCTCCCTACCTAGTCGACCTGATGCCCTGAACGTTCATCCGTTTCGGAGATTATTGGGAAGACGGGTAACCCTTACTAACTGTACGCTATCATAGGTGCAGTAAAAGAGTTCGGACGTACTATTTGACCATGTCTTGTACCACTCTAGGCATGGAAGGTATATACCCGGCTTTATTCAGAAAGTACTATGTTCGATTGACCAAAATCGGCCTTTTACATATAGTAGCTTAGAACCCCCCATTAGGTACTGCTAACCCAAGTAGGATTATGTGTTTTCTTAATTGTATGTTTTGATTGCATATTGTTAGGATTGTTTATTCGGGCTTAAGCTAGTTCCTCTTCCGGGTTCGACTTGGGTTTTCTCTCATCCTTTGTTTAGGTTAACTTTTTCTTTGGGTTCTTACCTCGGGGTTTTGTTCTTCACCATGTTTGGTTTTCATGCCATAGTTTTCTTCTTGGGGTCATGTCCATGTTTTGTTTTGAAGCCTTTAGGGTAGTTTCTCTCTCTTCTGGGTTCTTTTCGGGTTGTTATTTCTGTAACCGCGTCTTTGTTTAGGCTCGTTTCCTTTAGATCCTTGTTATACCCGCGTGAACTAGTTTCTTATCGTTATGTTGCCCATTTTTTTTTAGAATTCTAGGTCAAACCAATCCTCTCGGCCTAGTTCTATTTTTTTGCCAGAGTACTGCCCATTTCTTCACCCGAGTTTAGTCAAACCTGTTCAGTTGTTATGAGCCCAGCAGGGGCATTGTTATAGCTTCCATGATTATCTGCTTGTGGTTTTCTATTTCGAATATCTAGGATATTTGCTATCTGTCATCAGAGTTCTTGACCGGAAAATGTTTCAAACTAGTTATTCTGCTTATGAAATCTAGGTTTTTTTTCAGGTTTAGATCGTTCAGCCGAGAAGAGCATAGTCGACATGTGTCTAGACAAGATCAACAACGGTAGACTCTGTAGGATATCTGAACAGCCAACTGAGCCAGCTAAAATGATAGAGAACGAGATAAACATGACAGCTTTGGTGAGTGCTATTACTAAGATATAAAAAGCTGTGGAGCAACATACCCAAGCTCAAAACCAATGTCAGGCACAGATCTGGGCGATTCAGGCGTGCATGCCTGTTGTGAATGGACAATCAAATGACACAAATGAGAACAACGAAAACTTCTGAGACGATAACCAAGGATCGGAGGTACCGTAAGTTATTGTTCCACCTCTGGTTCCTCGCCCGGTGGTGGTAGAAGAAGAAAACACTGCTCCGTCTAAGGAGTCTGCACTGGCAAAAAAGATCGACCAAATGGAGAAGGTGCTGAGAAAGGCTAAAGGAGTAGAAGAGTACATGCTGGATGTAGGCGGTTTATGCCTATTCCCAGATGCAAAACTGTTTGAAAAATTTAAAATACCAGAGATGGAGAAATTTGATGGTACTGGTGACCCCTAGATTCATCTGAGGATGTATGTTGGAACTCTCTCCCCCATAGGAATTGTTGATCAGCTCAAAGCTCAACTTTTCCATCGATCACTCTCTGGGGCTGCACAAAGGTGGTTTCTTTCTTTGGAGGTGGCCAAAACTAAAACTTGGGAGGACATAGCCACGGTTTTTGTCAGTACAGCTACAATGTCCAACTAGACGTCACCACCAGAGAGCTTGAAACCACTTAATAGGAGAGCCGAGAGTCTTTTGTTAATTTCTTGACTCAGTGGAGGGGTAAAGCCGCTAAGATGACAAACCGACCCACTGAGAAGGAACAAGTGAGGATCGTGATTAAGAATCTGTTGTCTCCACTGAAACGGTATCTTATTACTCAGCCGCTTTTTACTTTTGAAAAGTTGTTTGACGCTGGAGTATAGATTGAAGACGCAATTCAGTCTCGGGATATCAAGAAAGCTGAACCTAACCAAAAACCAAGGAGGACATTCCCTGCAACCAACTAAAACTAATTTGCTGCCACGAATCCCGTGTCTTGCCCGAACGAGGTAAACCTGCTGAATCCGTCCTCTTTTGCCCAACAATCCAACAATACCCAACAATCAGACAATGGTCAATAGCAATAAAGGCCAAGGAGGGTGTCCACTCCCCGAAACATTTTTTTGTCCACCACCCTGAGTCGACTCGTCAAAAAAGGGCTCATCAAGCCACTAGATCCCATGCCTGTACTTGATCCCCTACTACCAAGGTTTAATTCTTCCCAATACTGCGTCTTCCACCAAAGCCACGGGCATTTAACTAATAAGTGTCTAAGGCTGCGCCATGAGATCCAGAACCTCATCGACAATAAAGTGATCCCTTCGCCCTCTGTCGCTTTAAAACCAAACATCACAACTAATTCCCTACCAAACCATGCTAAGCAGTAGGGGTGAATTGTCTAACTCTAGGGTAATCAGAAGATTCGAGCTGATATATCTGTTCAGCATGCCTGCCGCGTCCTCATGTTTCTACGACTGAGGATCAGACAGCATGCTCGATTATTATGGTTAGAAATGGTCGAGATAGGATGAAAGAATGGGATGATGGTGCTTGGGGGTGGTATCAGACAGCATTCCCAGCTATCCAATAGGAGAAAGAAGAGCATAACGAGGAAGACGACTGGTTATTGGACTATCCAGCTCGGCCCTAAGGGTTCGGCCACGTGCTTGATGGCATCACTCTTTCCCAATTTTTTGAGGAAGAGATTTATGTCAACGAGATGCCGTCCTATTGGCTGGTAAGAGTCGTGCTGAAATCAGACAGAGCGGAGTGGACCAATTTTTGGGCCGCCGGGAACAGCAGGCGGATTTTATCGAAGAAGACATCTGGGAGGAAGTTGATAATATGTGGGCTATTGAGGATGATGAAGGAAGAAGAGGAAGAGCAATGGTTGGTGGGTTAGATGATTTGTCGGCATTTGAAACCCCTCCATGCATAGACGAAGTAAGACAGGCCGAGAGTATAATACCACGATTGTTGGATCCCGATGAGGGCATAGAACATCTGACTAGAGGTGGGCGGCATTTCAAGCCAACCCAGCTAGAGAAAGGGCAACCAAATGAAAAAGGAAAGGAGATAGAACCAGAAGAAGAGGAGGATGCAGTGTTGAAGCAGTTAAAGAAGACGCAAGCCAATATCAGCACACAAATAAGCTGTGCTAAAGGTTTTGAATAATGCCAACATTTCGATAGATGCCACCCCAGAGCAACTGATTGGACTTATTCTGCTAGCAGTAGAGCCAAAAGTCATTTTTTTTCTATAAAGATCTGTCAGCAGAGGGAAGGAATCATAATAAGCCGCTACACATTACCGTTAAGTGCCTAGACAACTGGGTCCCTGTGACTTTTATTAATAACGGGTCTGCGTTAGATGTATGTCCGCTTAAAATAGCACTCTATTTAGGATTAAAGACAGAGCACTTCACACCGAGCAATCAAGGATTCCGAGCCTATGACAAAACAAGGAGGGACGAACTGGGACTTGTATCGTTCGCAATATCAGTAGGGCCCTTGGAAACATCGGTCGAGTTCCATGTACTAGATGTATTGGTGTCTTTTAACTTGTTGTTGGGTTGACCCTGGTTGGAAGACCCAAGTGTTCAGGTTGTACCATCGACTCTCCATCATAAACTGAAGCTAATAAGAAATGAGACAGTTCTAACTATTCACGGAGAAAACAACATTCGTCCTCCAAGAGGAGGAGAGGGCTCAACTCTGTTGGAAGTTCAGCATAGTGAAGATGATGTATTGCTCAGTGGTTTTCGATATAATGAAGCACAGGCTGTCCAGATGCTAATGAATGAGGAGGAAAGGTACATCAATCCAAGGGCAATCACGATGATGAGACAAATGTCCTACTTTTTGGGCATGGGACGAGGGCGTAAACAGCAAGGAATCCCCGAACCTATTCAGGTATTGCCAGCTTCTCGCCATTTTAGTCTTGGATACAAACCAACGGAGGAAGATTTGGAAGGGCCTAAGAAGAGACGGAAGGTCAATTATTCAAGAACTCTCAATGGGTACTTTGTTAAAGAGGGGAAAGATTTTTCGTACTGCGACTTTCTGGAACCATGGATCGATGAAGAAACCAATCAAAAGCTTCCCAGGCTGGAGATCTTTTTTAGCCATCAGTTGTTTGATACAGAGGAGGAAGTGAAAGGGGAAGAGAAGGAGGAGAAGATTCAAAAGGAAGATTGGGCCGACAAGCTCAATGGAATCGGCATGGAAACATTGTTTAATGAAAAGATGGCACAACTGCAAGTAACCGAATTGGACTGCTTCATGATGGGTTTCAGCACACCAGCCGACTACACCAAGCTCATTGTTGATGCAACTGCAAAGGAAGTGAAGAATTGGACCATCGAGTCTTTTGATGTACATATTATCTGTTCTGAGTTCAATTTGAGTCAGGGTCTGTGGTTGAGGGCACGTCTGTTTGTGCACCTCACCCTGTTGATGCTTTCAAGTTTGTAATTCCCTCTACTTTCAATGAAATGAGCAAAATTTTCAATTACTCTGCTTTGTTTGATTTATTTCATGCACTTTCTGACGATTATGAATTCGACGGAGATATCCCCGAAGAAATAAAATTTTTAATAAAAAGAGAAGAAGAAATGCGTGTCCAACCTATAATTGAAGAAACTTTGTTAATAAATTTGGATAATAAAAATAACCCGCAAAGTGTTCAAATTGGTTCTTTTTTATCCTTGGTTGAACAAGAACAATTAATAACTTTATTAAAAAAATTCAAAGATGTATTTGCATGGTCTTATGAGGATATGCCCAGAATTGATACCGACATTGTCCAGCACCATATCCCTTATACCTTGATGCCAAATCGGTCAAACAAAAATTGAGACGGATCTGGCCAGAATGGGCTCTAAAGATCAAAGAAGAAGTCGCCAAACAGATCAATGCCGGATTTTTGATGGTGACCGAGTATCCTAAATGGATAGCCAATATTGTGCCAGTTTTAAAGAAAGACAGTCGTATCCGAGCCTACGTGAATTTTTGGGATCCCAACAAGGCTAGCCTTAAAGACGATTTTTCTTTACCTCACATCGATATCATGGTAGACAGTATAACGAGGCATTGTAAACACCCCAATTTGACCCCGCCCAATCTTAGCCGAATCCAATGATGAAAACAGGTGAATTAGTGCCTCGATACAATCCTCGAAAAGTGATCCAAGCTTGGTATTCGAACCTGGAACTTTCAAACCAATGAAATTTTGACGAACCATCGAAACTAGCTGCCCAAGTAAGGCGACCACCAACTCTCATTGTGGTGACCGCCATAGAACCTTGTGGAAACCCTAGCAAAAAATGGCAACCGCCACCTTCCATCATAGCGACCACAAACTTCCATTGTGGTGACCGCCATAGAACCTTGTGGAAACTTCCCAAAACATGACGACCGCCAACTTACATTGTGGCGACCGCCAACTCCAAATGGCCTGACGTGTCCCAAAACGTGGCAACATTTCATTGGTTGAAGAATTTTACAAATACCGTACCCCAGCGTATGTTTTCAGTACGAATTTTGAGTGAGAGAGACTTTGCTGATATACCGAGATATCCCGAGCCCCGACGCCGAAACCCTACCGAACCTCCGACCGACGTCGAAGTCTTGCTTGGATCACCACCCGAAGATTGGTCCATTGGTGCACATTCCCAACTTGAGAATTCCACAATTCAGGTACCTTATTTGGATTGGATCCCTGGTCCTTCTAGCTCTAATCTCTTTCTTTTGGAGTGATCGGGTTACATTTAATTTCAGTTTAGTACTCCTTCTCGTTTACATAGTTAATCTTGTCTTTATTTAATTGCATGCATTTAGTTCAGTCCTTTAATTCGTTGCTTCATTAACACACTCACACCAAGTACATTGTCGTTTTCTTTACTATATACATCAAATTAGTGCTAATATAATTAAACGATACGAAAAAATAATGTCGATATTGTTGTAATTCAAACCACTTACATTAAAATGGTTATAATCGTCAATATTATACCCATTTAAATCTAGTATTTCATTTCTTCTCTTTTTCTTTTTTTTTTATGCTAATTTAATGTCTTAGCATTCTATTTCATTTCCTTTTCTTTTCCTGTAAGTATTAATTTAATGCTCCATTTTCTTTTTCTTTTAGCTTATTATCTCTTTTATAGCTTTCATTTTCCATATTAACGTAGTTTCTCTTTTCTAGTATTTTATTTTTTTTTGCTTCCTTATAATGTTTCATTTAGTATTTTTTTTTCTTTTGATATTAGTTAATCTTCAATGCTAACATGTCTTTTCTTTTCTTTTATGGTAGTGTAGCTTTGTTTTTCTTTAAACTTTTAAAATTTTCTTTGTTAGTAAGCATTCTTTTAGTATAAAATTTTTATACATCCTTTTACGTTTAGTTTTTGTCTTTAATGTTAATTTAATTCATTTTTTATGTTTTGGCTATTTTTCTTTTTAAACGCATGTTTAGACTCGTTTAGTTTATTTTTGTAACAAATTCATGTTTAGGTAGTTTTGGTAATTTTTAAAATATTTTATTATTATTATGATAGTTTAAGTCATTTTTTAAATATTGCATGTGGAGGGTTCCATGTAACCTTTAGGTAGAAATTGCATGCCATAGGATTTAGAATTTTTCTTTTGACACTTACTTGTTTCGGAGTGTCGTATACATATTTTATGTATTTTATATACTTGATTTTGGATGTTCTTTCTTTACCCCTATTTTCTTTATTTGTATGCATTTAAAAATTTCTATTAAAGAACCAATGATGATTAGTAGAGGCCAATCTTACGGTTGGGCGAACGGGGTGCCTAACACCTTCCCCGATTCGTACCCTAACCCCCGAACCCTTTTATCTTGTTAACGTTTTCGAGATCAGTAAGCCAGTTTTGTTTTTCTTAGTTTTTTTCAAAAACTAAGTGATGACTCTATTTTCAATAAAAAGGGATTTTTAAAATTTAGTTTTCAAGGTATTAAAATATTTTTCCAAAACATCTTTTGAATTCCCTTATTTTTTACCCCTAAATCCCAACGCCACAGTATTTTCTGGCGACTCTGCTCGGGACTGATTTATAAAATCAAATAAGAGGGCTAGATTTGAAAACATCATTGGTTCTTAATAAAATTTCTCATTTGCATTTTTGCATACATGTGCATTGTTCTTCAAACCCCCTGCCTGGTCGACCAGATACCCTGAACGTTAATCCGTTTCAGGAATTGTTGGGAAGATGGGCAACCCTTACTGACTGTACGCTACCATAGGTACAGTAAAAGAGTTAGGGCGTACTGTTTGACCATGTCCTGCACCACTCCAGAAATGGGAGGTGTATACCCGGCTCTATTCAGAAGGTATCATGTTCAAATTAACCAAAATCGGCCTTTTGCATATAGCGAACTTAGAATCCCTCAATTAGGAGCTGCGAGCTTAGGATTGTTTGTTTGAATTAGACCAGTTCTTTCCCCGGGTTCGGCCCGAATTTTCTGTTATCCTTTGATTAGATTAGTTTTTTGCCTTCGGGTTCTTACCCGGGTTTCGTCCTTTACCCTAATCAGTTTTTCATGCCGTAGTTTTCTTCCCAGAGTCATGCCCGTATTTCGTTTTAACACCTCCAAGATAGTCTCTCTCTCCTCCGGGTTCTTCTCGGATTGTCAGTTCTTCCCTGCTGTTGTATCAGGCTTCTTCCCGAGGTCATGCATGTGCTTTGTTTTAGACCTTTAAGATTATTTCTCCCCCTTCCGGGTTCTGCTCGGTTCTTAATTTTATATCCCATTTTTTAGTTTAGGCTTGCTTTCTTCAAATCCCTTTCTTTCTATCTATGTGAGAAAAGATTTGTTTTCTACCATTATGCTGCATGTTTTCCTCATAGGTCGAACCAGCCTCTTGAGGGTTAGAATAGTCTTTTTGCCGAAACGCCATCCGCTTAGATAAAACCTGTCCTCTAGAACTTGGTTGATCTATCCCCTTTGGTTCTCATCCTGGGTTTTCAGATGTTCAGTTGTTATGCTGGTGGAATGAGCCCGACAGGCGCGTTATTTTAGTTTTAGCTGTTTTGGGTATCTAGGATATTTGTTGTCTGTTGTCTAAATTCTTTCAAAAAATGTCTAAGAATGGTTATTCTTCTTGTGGGATTTAGGTTTTTTTGTGGGATACCATTGATCCGGAAAGAGCACAGTCGACACGAGTTTGGGTAAGATCAGAATCGGGTAGACTTCATAGAGTTTCTGAATCAACAGACATAGCATAGAACAAAGTTAATCTGACCGCCCTGATGATGGCTATTATCGAGATACAGCGGACTGTGGAGCAGCAGACCCAAGCTCAAACTCAATGTCAGGCACAGATACAAGCAATTTAGACCCGTATGCTCGGTATAAATGGACAGCCAGACAATACGAATGAGAACGGCAAAAATTTTTAGGATGACAACCAAGGACCCGAGGTACCGCAGGTTACTGTACCGCCTCGGGTTCCCCGCCCAATTGTGGTAGAAGATGAAAACATCGCTCAGTCTAGGGAATCCGCGCTGGCGAAAAACATCGCTAAAAGAGTGGAAGAATATATGCTGAATGTAGGTGGTTTGTGCCTATTCCCTAATGCAAAACTGGCCGAGAAGTTTAAGATGCCAGAAATGGAAAAGTTTGACGACACTGGGGATCCCCGTATCCACCTAAGAATGTATGTCAGAACCTTATCCCCTATGGGGATTGATGATCAGCTTAAGGCCCAATTGTTCCCATGATCGCTTTCTAGGGCTGCGCAAAGATAGTTTCTCTCTCTAGAAGTGGCCAAAACTAGAACATGGGAGGATATAGCCACCGCTTTCATCAGCCAGTATAGCTATAACGTCCAGCTAGACGTTACTACTTGAGATCTTGAAACAACTCAACAAGAGAATCGGGAATCTTTTGTCGACTTCCTGACCCGTTGGAGGGGTAAAGCTGCAAAAATGATAAACAGGCCAACTGAGAAAGAGCAGGTAAGGATTGTGGTTAAGAATCTGAAGTCTCTGTTAAAGCGCTACCTTATCACACAGCCACTTTCCACCTTTGAATAGTTGTTCGACGCTGGGGTGCAAATTGAGAATGCCATCCAATCCGGTGATATTGAGAAGATAGAATTCAGCCAGAAACCACCAAGAACGAATTTCCCCACAAATAACCAGAACCAATCCACTACCACCAACCTGGTGTGCCATTCGAGCTAGGTGAACCTTTTGAACCCTTTCTCTTCCAGCCATCAAACAAGCAACCTTCAATAGTCAGGCGATGGTCAGCAAACGCAACAACGGCCGCGAAGAACTTTTACCCCTCTCGGCATCCTGTTATCCACTGCTCTAAACTGTCTGATAGAGAAAAGACTCATCAAGGTACTAGATCCTATGCCCGTGCCCGACCTGCTTCCCCCGAGATACAATGCCTCTCAATATTGCGCCTTCCATCAGAGTCACGGGTATTTAACTGATAAATGTATGAGGCTTCGACATGAGATCCAGAATCTCATTGACAACAAAGTGATCCCTCCTCCATTAGCCACCCCAAAGCCGAACGTCGCGACCAACCCACTGCCAAATCATGCCAGGGAGGCTGGGGTAAATTACATGTCTTTAGGAGAATCGGAGGACCCGAGTCAGCACATCTGCTCAGCTCACCTACACCGCCCTCATGTTTCAATAACTGAGATCCAAATAGTATGCTTATTCATGATGATTAGAGGCAGTCGTGACAGTTTGAAAGAATAGAATGATGATGCCTGGGAATGGTATCGACCAATGATCCAAACCTACCAACAAGAGGAGGAGCGTAATGAAGAGGATGACTGGCCATTGGATTACCCAACTCGACCTTATGGGTTCGGTCATGCACTTGATGGAATCACCCTTTCTTGACTTTTTGAGGAGAAAGTACACATTGACGACATACAATCCTATTGGCTGGTCAGGATTGCGTTGAAATCAGATGGGACCAAATGGACTAATTTTTGGGCCGCTCAGGAGCAACAGGTGAACTTCATCGAAGAGGACATCTAGGAGGAGATTGGCAATACATGGGCTATCGAAGATGATGAGGAAAAAAGGAAAAGGGTGGCCGTTAGTGACCTAACTGATTTGTGGGCATTCGAAGGCCCTCTGCACGTAAATGAAGTAAGACAGACTGATAATGTGATGCCGGGATTATGAGACCCCGAAAACGGTGTATAACACCTAACCAGAAGTGGACAACATTTTAAGCCAGCTCAGTTAGAAAAGGGACAGCCAAGTGGAAAAGGGAAAGAGACAGAACAAGAGGAGGAGAATGATGTTATATTGAGACAGTTGAAAAAGACGCAAGCCAACATCAATATCTAGGGCTTATTGATGGCTTCGCACAAGCATAGACAAGCTATTTTGAAGGTGTTGAACAATGCCATTGTCCCAATAGATGCAACCACCAAGCAGCTTATTGGGCTTATTCTGCCAGCCGCTGAATCCAAAATTATTTCCTTTTCTGATAAAGATTTGCCCGCTGAAGGAAAAAGTCACAACAAGCTGCTTCATATCATCGTTAAATACCTAGAAAAATGGGTCCCGATGACCCTCATTGATAATGGGTCTGTCTTGAACGTTTGTCCATTGAGAATGGCTGTCTGCTTAGGGATGAGGGCAGACCAGTTCACTCCCTGCAATCAAGGGGTGCGAGCCTATGACAATACAAGAAGGGATGTACTAGGACTGGTGTCG
>JAULJZ010169742.1:0-24644 GCA_032270985.1 Heliamphora pulchella
TAGTTGTTTGAAACAAGTTAGACGTTTTGGCCATTTTAGAAAATAGGTTCTGTCAGCCGCCAAAACTCAACAGAGCTGATTTTGGACAGAGAGTTTAAAACGATTTTGGGGTTTCATCCCAAGGATTTAAAGTATCAATTTTGGGAAGAAAATACATCAAAAATTTAGAAACAATTCTCATGTAGACCACTTTTGGAATAGGTCACTAAAAATAGGTGTTTTTGGTTATATATAAATATGTGACAGAATGTTCCTTAGGGACTGAAAATCAACAGAGATTTTCAAATGGGTTTTGATCTATCAAACCTCAATATTTTGTTCAAATTGTTGGTGGGTAGATGGATATACATGTCTTCTATAACTTTCATATTTTGACCAAAGTTCGGATCTCATTCTAAACTAGGGTCCAAGCCGGTGGTGTTGACTGGTCAGAAAATGACACACTTTGGTACAATTGCAATATCTTGAGTTCTGGTTATGTAAATGAGTTGAAACCAACTTTGGATGAACGATAACACAAAAATCTAACTCTGAACACAAAAATCATGCTTAGATCAAGTTTTTACATTGAGTTATGGTATTTCAAATCTGAGAACAGAAACATCAAAGTCCTTAAAAATCAAGCCTCTTAGGGTTTTGGTCTTCTATTTGTGTCATGTCATGTTTTTGTTTCATTTCTTTTCATGCTTGTGATTTTAACTTTAATATCAAGGCTCCAGCACACTTCGTGATCATCAAACTTAAAGATGACAACATACAACAACATCTCATAACATTCATAAACATAACCGCCCCTAAATTTCAACTACGACGCCTTTTCGATTTGATTTCGGTTCTTGATTTTTGAGGAGCTTAAGGGGTGTGTTGGGGAAATGTTTTGGGGGATATTAGATACAAGGTTTAGAGATTTTCCTTACAAATTTGAGAGATCAAATAATGGTAGAGGGTTGATATGGACTTAGTTTTAAAACTATGGTCTCCAAATACCCCTTTCTTAAATCCCTCCTTCTTCTTCTTCTTCCTTCTTCTCTCAAACTCTCAAGAACACTCAACCCACTTTTTCTCTCCCTCTATGCACGAAATTTTTATGGGGAGAAGAGGTGTTTGGGCTTAGTTTAAATAGGAGGAGGATAAGGAACACATGAGGGATAAGAAGTACACAGGAAGCTTTCTTTTCTTCACTTCTTTAAATGAGGCTTTGAGTTTGATTTGAATTGATGTGAGTTTTGATGGCTAGAATTCAGATTTGGTGATGCTAAAAGTAGCTAGGTGGCTGTTTGGGGGAACAAAATCTGATCCCCCATCAATCAAGGGGTTTGTCTAGATTTTCGTGCCCTTATTGTGCAAGAAAATATTTTAAAAGTTAATTTGATGTATCTTTTTGGTGTCTTTTCCTACTGAGACCTATTATATTAATATGTTTATGAAAAATATAGTATTTTCATGTATTATCATAATTTCTATAGCAATTGATTAAATAGATGTAGTCTTTTAAGTCAAATTAAGCTATTTTGACAACATAGGGATTTTTGACTTATTTTGTTGTGTATGAATTTCAATAATAATTTATTTACTTTTGTTGACTTATACCACTACATTATTAGGTATATTACTTGTTCAAAAAGTTTGGAATCATCATAATGCTTCATTTAATGTATTTCTCATCATTTAAAGTTAAAAAGAAGAAAAAAGTCACTTTTTGGCACATTTTCCAAGGTGGTCGGCCACTAAGGGGCCTTTTTGGCATTTTTAATATTATTTTGTCTTTTACTACTTAATTGTGCTTAAATCCTTGATTTAGGGGATCCATATGTCAAAATTTGAGTTTTTAAAGCCTTTTGCTATATTAGGGGCAAAACGGTCATTTTATCCTATTTGTGAGAATTTTTTATTTTAATTTATTATTTCATGATATTTACTTTATTTAGAATGTTAGGAGACTCTCCGGGTGTTAAAATTTTGTTACCTGAGTTTTGGACCTTTTTAGGGTTTTCTAGTCGAACTTAGGGTTTTCAATTCGAGTTAGGATTCTGAACTACTTTCGTATTCTATAGCCTTGTGAACTATCTATCACTAATATTAAGGTTTGGACTGGGTCTTTACACGGGTCGTTATCAACTGGGTTGTTACAACTAGGGTCTGTACCGGGTTGTTACATTGTGGCTGTTGAGCCTAAAATGATACTTTTATAAAGATTAAAAAAAGTTTGTTATAAATTGTGAGATCCTGAAAAATTGATATGGCTAGTTATGAAATTCTGTAATCTCTTGCTTTTCTCATGGAGAGCATGATGTTTTTGAATTTGAAAGTAGAATGACTATTTTTCTATCTTGTTCATCATAATACTAAATGCACTCTCCTGTAACCTTTGTGGTTGCAGATCATAGGGATGGCTAGAGTTGGTCCACCACAGTTGTCAGGTTTATAATCCTGGGCTCGTAGTTAACTGGGACGTTTTGTTTTAATCTTTTAGTGAAAGGACTAAAAATATAATATTTTTGGTAAAATATACGCTGGTTTGGGAATACAGGATAGCGTATCCGAAACATGTACAGTTGCATGTATCCTATAAATAAATAATTTTAGTTTGATTTGTATAAATACTCTTTTGATTGTTATAAATAACATCAATTTTTAATCCCTAGAAATAGGGTGTGACAGCGCACCTCATCCCTCCACTGTAGCGGTCCGGTACATTTTTATTTTAATTATGTCTTTAATGTGATTAAAATTATTGAAAGTGGTCTCGGATAGTTATTTAGCATGATAGGTGTAGTTGGTATGCATTGGGACACCAGAATAATAATTCGTAACATATTTTTTTTAAAAAAAAATTATATTAATAAAATTATTTTATTTTAATTACTATTAAGAGTGGTAGTCTTGTGGTGAACTAAAGAAATAAGAAGTGGCCAGATGGGGGTGGAAGATTATGGAGCGTTCTAGAAGCAAAAGACCAAGAGAGTAAGAAATAAAACCCAGTGTTGTTTGACTTCTCTTATTAATGCTTGCGAACGGAAATTACTCACGTCGAACTGAGCCCTCACTGACGCCGCTTGATCGCGCCGCCGCTGGATCTCGTCAGCGCCACAGCACCGTTGGATCTTGCCCTCGCGCCTTGCGCCTCGCCGATCGTTCCTCTGGCCTTCATGTATTGCTCGCTAATGCCGACTTCTCTTCTTCCTCATCTCTTCGATTTTCTGTCTTTGCTTCATAGAGTAAGCTTCAAATTCTAAACCCTAACTCTTGCGTACAAGATTTTTGTGGGTTAATACCTCATAGGAGCAGCTAGTGATGAAGATTGAAGATGTTCAAGAGGGGCCGAAACCCCTGTTTAGTGTTGCTGTGCTGAGATGGGAGGCTCTCAAGGATTAGTCAACAATAAGATCAATTGGAAGTATCAAACAGATCCCAAACCCTTTGTCGGTGTTGAGTTGAGAGCCGCGACAAACCTGTCACGTTAGTGCCGTTCCAGTCTTTTCCTTTTCCTACTTTCGGTTGTTGATTTGTAAATTGAATCAATGAGACCCTAATTCATTCATTAAACATTTGAGAGGTTAATATCAAATTAGGAGGCCATCAGAGAAGAACCAAGGCATAATCAACATATCGAAGCTTCATGAAGTCTCGACCCAAACTGGCAGAAGGTCCCTGAAGCAAAAATTTGAGCTAACCAAAATCTAGGGTTACCAATTTGGGGCTTTTAGTGTTTTCAGCTTCCACCAGGTAAGGTTTAGACTAACTTGAGTGTTTTGCAATGCTTTGTGTTGAATTGCTTGGAAATTTATGAAAATCCTAAACTTTTGGGAAATTAAACAAGATCCTAATTAATTTATGGGTTAAGGGTGTACGTGTTATGAATACGATAATGATTTGTTTTTAAGATATGATCAATTGAATTGTGGGATAGAAATTGAGGAATCTTGTATAGAGAATTTGACTTAATGATTGTCAACCATATGAGTAATTTCATGAAGGGACTTGGGAGATTCGTAACAGTGGTTTGATTTAAGGATTAATTGATGCAATTTCATATTAACAGAATTAGGAAATGGGTTTGAAGAAGTTATGAAAAACCCTGGCTAATCTTGATAACATTGAATGAATCCTTGATGATTGATTGTGATGTCAGGAATTTGAGCCGTAAAGAATTTATGTAACTTGTGTAACTATGTAATTGGTGAGAATTTTAAACTAAATTGTTAAAACTTGAACTTAGAAAATTTACATTCATGAATAGAGGATGGAAAATACTTAAATTTTTAGTAGAGGGCTTGCAAGATGAAATGATGAATTTTGACTCAACCTTTATTAAGTTAATTTGTGTAAACGAAAAATGGATAATGTTAGCTTGTTGGTTATATTCCTAGAAGGGAAATATGTAATTGCTTGGGTAAGGCTTAATGAGGGAAGCATGAAATTTGCTTGAGTTGTGTTGATTTGACAATGGAAAGGAAACAACATGAAAAAAAATTGATGTCAATGTTTGTGGTAAGAAAATTTAAATAATGATAAATGCCATGGGTTAGCAAGATGTCAAGAACATATGTTGTACTTACATGAAAATTAGTTTATTAATGGTGAAAATGAATTGTGATGTATGATTATGATTGGGAGGAGAACCGGTTGGGTTGGATTCTCAAGTGAAAATGGAAATGTGAAATAACTATGGCATGTGACTTAATCCAAAAATGAATTGAATGATATTGTGAACTTTAAAGTAAGTTTGTTGAATCATGATTAAGAGGTTAGATTTATAGTTTGAATTTGAAACTTGGAATGTTTATATATAAAAAAAAAACATAATTAACACCCGGTTTATTGGCTGGTGTTTTATCAAAATATTGTGAGAATTTTCACATGTATTGAATTGCAACCTAATTTTATAAAACCTACCTTTTAATAGCTTGAATGGAAAACTTAGTATAAATCTAATAAATTTCAAATGGTTCCATATTGAATAAGGTCATATGGTAAAATTTTTGCACTTTCTAACATGGTATTAATTGGGTTAACTTTTGAAACCCTGATCTCTTAATACTTGAGTTATGGAGTTAATCTTAGTTTATAAAAAGAGTGTTTGAAGTTATGAGACAACAATAATATGAATTACAATGGGATTGCTATGTATGGTTGAGAACCTATTATTGGTTAGCTTGCATTGAATAAGCAAAATTTTGAAAACTTTGAACATTTTAATTCATTCATAACTCATGATAAAATTTGTTATATTTAATTGAGAGTTGAGCTCATGATCATTGTATGATAAGAGAGATATACAACGAATACATATGACTTGTGTTTATGAATAGTATGGAAGTTTATGGTTTGAAATTTGAAGAAAGGGGAAATCAATTCTTTTGATATAAATAATTAATGAGATATACTTTTGAAACGAGAATTGTGAATAATGAGATAAATCTGACGAGGAATGGTCATGGTTGGGAAATGTATGATTGTGAGAATGAAATGGGGGAGGCGGACTCCCGATTGATTAATGAATATTGATATGATTGATTGAATATTGAACCGAGGATGGTTGATGTGATTAAGTTGGGCTTGCACAGCTCCGCGGTGAAAAATCAAAATCTTGCGCAAGATGGGGACCACATGCCCGCGGGTTAGCTCCCGAAATGTGGTGGTTGTGTCGTGATGAACTATAGAGCGACCCATTCCACATGGCTTCGTGTAGCTTATTGGAGGTGAATGGGGCGATGTTTCTATAAGCTACGTCCGACGTCGGTTCAATATGGGATTAATAGAACAAAACTGAAATGTGAATAACAGATGGATGAATTGGAAAGAGGGAATGAAAGATGAATGTAACTAATGAGAAATAAAAGAAAAGAATAGAAATGAAGATTTAATAGATACGCTGAAGCGAGTTTAATGATAATATAAGGTTAGAATAATTAACAGACGAACTAAGTGGATGAGTTAAGTAAATTTAAAACTAAGAAATCTAAATAAATTGATATTATCTTCAAAGTTTATATAAACTGGATGTGTATGTGAACTAACTAAGAAATACATAAAATAAATAAATGAAAGTTATTGCATGATACCTTACTCATCCACACCTCACAAGTCATACATTGTACTTATTTTAGCTTTTATTCTACGAGCTCTGGCTCACGTTGGTTGCATCAAACATTTTACAGGTTTAAAGAAGAAGAGACATGACATGAAGTTTGGTGAAGGCTCAATGTAAAAGAAAAATGAAAGATGTTTGAAGTTTGTAATTTTAAATATTGTATTTATTATTATGAAATTTGTA
Organism: Heliamphora pulchella; assembly: GCA_032270985.1. Lineage (NCBI taxonomy): Eukaryota > Viridiplantae > Streptophyta > Magnoliopsida > Ericales > Sarraceniaceae > Heliamphora > Heliamphora pulchella. The sequence goes on from JAULJZ010169742.1 coordinate 6,278, forward strand.
ATATTATTGGAAATGCATGGATGCTTGTAAAGAAACATGCATTTTTATCTCTTTGTAGTTGATCATTAAATTTGTGTTTCAAAATGTTAAGGACAGAGTAAGTTTTTCTAAAGTAATAGTATGGATATTGAGGATGGTTTTGAAATCATCGTGGTGGGGGAAATTATGAAATTATGTGATTAATAGGTGGTGGTTGTGAGTTGAAATCAGGCGGTGCCTAAATATATATGTATATTTGGTGATTTGAGTTTGACAGGTCTATAGGAAAAATATGGGATAGTTCGAAAAATAGAGGAAATTCTGCCGAAATTTTTAAAAAATTACATTTAGAACATTTGAAGTAGAATTTGAGAAACGATAATTTTTAAAACAATTTGGACTCAGTATGTTTTATTTAAAGGAGGTTCCAAGTACGGACTAAACTACCCGTAAAGGTTTTCTCATCGATTGAGTTAGATTATTAGGTTGTTAGGCGTGTTCACGTGCCTCGGAGTCAGGGGCGTGACATCCACTGCCATGGGGACCCTGAACATTCTTGTGACTGAGGCTGAGCGGTCCTTGCTTCGTGCTGTTGAGGAGCAGGTTAGAGCGGCACGGGTGGCAACCGCAGCAGAGGCAGTTGCAAATCAGGCAGCAGCGGAGCAGGCAGCTGCTGAGGCTGAGATTGCTGATTTCCTAGATCCCCATGCTGCCGAGGGGATCCCCACTCCTTTTGATCCACATACCTATGCTCCAGCTCCTCACCGCTTGGGCCTAGGTGGGATGAGGCACTACGAGCCTCCTACTGATGCCATTGCTGCTGACATTCTCCTCCGAGAGCCAGACCAGCATATCTCTCTCCAGCGTCTCTCAGTAGGTTCTCCTATCTCTTCTCAAAGCATGTTTTACCCTTATGCCTCAAGCATAGATGCATGTCTAGGATCCTCTGTAACTGTTATATCTTGATGTGATGTATATGATGATTGCATGCAATATTGATATCTGTTGAATGAAGTAAACATATAAAATATATAATCACATTAAAAGGAGAACCCTAGACACTGGACTGAAAATCTTGTTAGGTACATATGCAAAGGAGATTCTAAAATAGTAGGGACACTAGGGTTAGGGTTTAGATGCAAACAATAAAAAATGGGGGGTTTTCATTTTTATTTTTTTAGAAAATCCTAAAGAAAAACTAAGGGGATGGTTTTACATTTTTATTTTTAGAAAAATCCAAAACTAAGGGGCTAGTTTTTCATTTTTATTTTTAGGAAAAACATAAAATTTAAGGGGTTGGTTTTTTATTTTTAGGAAAACAAACATAAAAAACCAAGGGGTTGATTTTTTTTTATTTTTTTAGAAAAAGAACATAAAAAACAAAGGAGTTGATTTTTCTTCATTTTTATTTTTAGGAAAAACATAAAAACTAAGGGACTGATTTTTTTCATTTTTATTTTTAGAAAAAACATAAAATCTATGGGGTTGATTTAAGATAGAGATTTTCCTGGTCCACCAAGGCTTAGGATGCCTAATTTTCTACTAGGACATGCAAGAATCAAAGGATCGTCATACACACACGAACCTAAAGTTAAAAAGATTTTTCTAGCGCATCATGGCTTAGAGTGCTTAGTCTTCTAGGGCTTAAGATACTTAGTCTTCTAGGGCTTAAGATACCTAGTCTTCTACAAGGACGTGTAAGAACTGATGGATCGTCACACACACACGAACTTAGGGTTGAAAAGATTTGCTTGGCGTACCAGGGCTTAGGGTGCCTAGTCTTCAAGGGCTTACGGTACCTAGTTTTCTACATGGACGTGCAAGAATCGAAGGATTGTCACACACATACGAATCTAGGGTTGAAAAGATTTGCTTAGCGCATTAGGGCTTAGGGTGCCTAGTCTTCTAAGGCATGAAAGAACCGAAGGGTTGTCACTCGCACACGAACCCAGGGTTAAAAATATTTGCCTGGCGCACCAGGGCTCAGGGTGCCTATTCTTCTAGAGCTTAAAAGAACCGAAGGGTTGTCACACACACACACGAACCTAGGGTTAAAAAGATTTGTCTGGTGCACCAGGGCTTAGGGTGCCTAGTGTTCTAGGGGTTGAAAGAACTGAAGGATCGTCGCACACACATGAACCTAAGGTTAAAAAGATTTGCCTGGCGGACCAGAGATTAGGGTGCCTAGTCTTCTAGGGCTTGAAAGAACCGAAGAATCGTCACACACTCATGAACCTAGGATTTTTTATTGCTTTTTGTAATTTTTACATTCCACTTGATTTGATTGCTCTTATATATTATGCTCATCTTCTTCTTTTGAGGTTGGTCAATACGTCTGAGGCTTTGGCGGCTCTGCCTCTAGTGAGGTGTTGGAGTGGTATGATGCCCTCTCTGCTCCTAGCTGAGCTTTTGTGGATGCCTCTGATTTTACTTGGTTCATACCCCTTTTGGGTAGGACGAGTAACTAATGGGTTTGGCTGACAGCCCTATTAGAGAGGTGGGGGGATACCATCAACACCTTTCACTTCACCACATTTGAGGCTACTCGATGCCTCTCGACTTTGCATTGATTACCAGCATTTGGGTCGGAGGAGCTCCTATTCCATTCAATCCAACTATCGCTCGCTCAGCTAATGCCCTGACCTATCTGCTTGGCGCTGTTCCTATCCAGATGGATAGAGACAGAGTCAGGTACACATGGTGTTTTGAGCGCTTCTGCCACTTCCACTACTCCGAGCCTCATCACTTCGAGTGGGTTGCTCGTGGGTTTCTTCTCTACATGTGTGGTACCTCCTTATTTTCGAACAAGGAGAATACCGTGCATTTTCACTATCTTCGGGCTCTCGGTCACCTTGATCGCGTTGCCACTTATAATTGGGGAGGAGCTGCTCTGGCTACACTTTACGGCTCAATGAGGGCTCTGACCAGGTTTCTCCAGGAGCTCAGCATCAGGGGATACTGGAGGGTTTGGGTGGTATGCTTTATTTTCTGCATACTGTTCATTCATTTCTTCTATTATCTGTTCTTCTTGCAGACATTTTCTCTTTACAGCTTTGGACTTATGAGTTCCTCAGGATTCACGTCCCGGCAAACTCTTCTACTAACCCTCTAGTTATTTCTGTTCGATGGGCCCGAAGTCTGAAGGGGAAGCAGAGCGGGGGAAGGACATTGACAGATTCTAAGCTTCTTTGATCGACTGATGTAAACACCCCAATTTGACCCCGCCCAATCTTAGGTGAATCCAATGATGAAAACAGGTGGAATGGTACTTCAGTTCGATCCTCGAGAAGTGATTCAAGCTCGGTATTTAAACCCAATCATCTAAAAACATTCAAACCAAATGAAATTTTGTTAAACCATCGATGCAAGTCATTCCTAAAGTGGCGACCGCCATGTTCATTATGACGATCGTCAATAGAACCTCTTAGAAACCCTAGCCAAAAGTGGCGGCCTCCACATTCAACCTGGCGACCGACAACTCTCATTGTGGCGACCGCCAATAAAATCTTGGGGAACTTCTTTTAAACATGGCGACCGCCATGTCCAACCTTGCCATCGCCAACTCCAAATGACCTGATATGTCCAAAAACGTGGCAACATCTCATTGGTTGAAGAATTCTATAAATACCGTACCCCCTGGTACATTTTCAGGATAGAATTTTAGTGAGAGATTTAGTGAGAGAAGCTCTGCCGAGTCGCCGAGCAATTTCGAGCCCCGACGCCGAAGCCTTGCTGAAATACTAACAACGAAACCCTACCGAAGTCTTGAAACCCTAGCTTGGATAATCGCCCGAGGAACAGATTACCATTCCCCGACTTGAGAATTCCTTAAAAATCAAAGTATCTTGTTTGGGTCCCCAGTCCATCTAGCTCAATTTTCTACCTCTTTAGAGTGGCCGGGTTAATTTCATTATTTTACTTCCTTTACATTACTTACATAGTTGTTTTCATCACTAGAATTCATTTTTAATGAGTATGCTTAGATTGCTTAGCTTGTTTAATTTTGCTTAACTTATTTACTTATTTACTTGAATATTAGCTTTTCATTTATTTGCTTACTTACATTTAAGTCTATCATTAAATAGTGCTAATATAATTTAGCAATACGACTAACGATGTCGTTATTGTTATAATCTAAGCATTTAAATGAAAATAGTTGTAATTATTAATATCATACCCATTAAATTCTAGTATTTCATTTCATTTTATTTCTTTTCTTTTTTTATGTTAATGTTCTAACATTTATTTTCTTTTCTTTTCTTTTGGCTAGTCTAATTTTCTTTTTACTACAATTCGATATTATTTTCTTTTTTTTTTCTTGAAATATTAATTTAATACTCCATTTTATTTTATTTTTAGCTTAATATTTCTTTCTTAGTTTTTATTTTCTATTTCTTTTCCTTTTCTTTCAATATTAGTATATTTTCTTTTTCTAGTATTTTGTTTCCTTAGCTTTAATTTTCCTTATAATGTTCTATTTAGTATTTTTTTTAATATTAGTTAATATTTAATTTCATGCTAATATGTCTCTTCCTTTCTTTTTCTTATAATATAGTTTTATTTTTCTTTTATTGTTCTATTCTATTTTCTTTTCTTTCCTTTACAAATCTCTTCACTAGCATTGATTTCTACTAGCATTTATTTTATTTTCTTTTTTTTCTCAATATTAGTATAATTTCTCTTTTAGTACTTATTTTATCTTTCTTTTTCTTTCATTTCATTAAACTCAAAAATCATATAAAAGTTCTTAAGCTATATTTTTAAAAGTGTAATTTCTTTCTCTTTTGTTCTTTTTCCTTTTCATTTTCTTTTCTCTTTTCTTTCCAATTCATTTTCTTTTATCTCTTTTAAAAATATAAAATATAAGTAATTAGATTTTCTTTTGTTACTATAGCATTTTTCTAACCTCTTTTTCTTTTATTATAAGTTTCTTTTGTGCACTTTCTTTAGAATTTTTCATGCATCTTTTATTATTATTTTTAATAATTCATCATGTTAACCTAGTTTGCTTTGATAATATGCATGTTTTAGTTAATTTCTTTAAAATTATGTTTAGAATAGTTTAGCTTATTTTGTAACAATTTATGTTTAGATAATTTTAGCATATTTTTATTCGTTTATGCAAATCATGATAGTTTATTTTTGTGAATATTGCATATGTGAGTACTCCATGTATCCTTTAGTTAGAAATCGCATGCCGTGGACTTAAGATTTTTCTTTTGATACTTGTTTTATTTGGCATTCTATATACATATGTTATGTATTTTTCATACTTGATTTTGGATGTTCTCTCTTTGCCTCCACTTTTTTTTATTTGCATACATTTAAGAAATTTTATTAAAGAATTAATGATAATTAGTAGAGGTCAATCTTATGGTTGGATGAACGGGGTGCCTAACACCTTTCCCGATTCGTACTTTAGCCTTCGAACCCTCTTTCTCTGGTTAAATGTTTTAAAGATCAGTAGCTATTTTTATTTTTCTTAGTTTTTTTCAAAAACTAAATGGCGACTCTATTTTCAACAAAAAAGAATTTTCAAAATTTGGCTTTCAAGGTGTTAAAATATTTTTCAAACATCTTTGAATTCTCTTATTTTTGATCATTTTTCAAAACACCCAAAAATTTCGGCGCCACAGTATTTTCTGGCGACTCTGCTAAGGACTAGTTTATAAAATCAAATAAGAGGGTTAGACTTGAAAGCATCATTGGTTCTTAATATGTATTTCTCATTTGCATTCTCGCATACATGTGCATTGATCTTTAAACCCCCCTGTCTGGTCGACCAGTTGCCCTGAATGTTCATCCGTTTCAAGGATTGTTGGGAAGGAGGGCAAGCCTTACTGACTGTACGCTCTCATAGGTGCAGTAAAAGAGTTCTGGCATACTGTTTGACCATGCCCTGCACCAGTCCAGGCATGGGAGGTATATACCTGGCTCTATTCAGAAGGTACCCTGTTTGATTGACCAAAATCGGTCTTTTGCATATAGTAGCTTAGAACCCCCATTAGATGCTGCTAACCCTAGTAGGATTATGTGTTTCTATTAGTTGTATGTTTTGTTTGCGTTTATTAGGATTGTTTGCTTGGCTTAGGCTAGTTCTTTGTTTGGGTTCGGCTAGAGTTTTCTATTATCTCTTGTTGTTTCGGTTGGTTTTTCCTTCGGGTTCTTACTCGGGTTTTGTTCTTCACCTTGTTTGGTTTTCACTCCATAGTTTTCTTCTCGAGGTCATGCCTGTGCATTGTTTTGAAGCCTCTAGGATAGTTTCTCTCTCTTTCGAGTTCTTTTCGGGTTGTTAGTTCTATACCCTCGTTTCTGTTTAGTCTCGCTTTCTTCTTACCTTTGTTAGACTCGTCTGAGTTAATGTGGCTTCCCTACAGTTATGCTGCCTATTTTGCTTTAGAACCTTAGGTCAAACCTGCCCCTTTGGCCTAGTTTTATTTTCTTGCCAGAGTGCTGCCTGTTTCTCTGCTTAGATCCTTTGGACAAACCTCTCCTTAGCTTTCCTTGGTTCTCAAATGTTTAGTTGTTATACTGTCGGTATGGGCCCAGTAGGGCCATTCCTTCAGTTTCAATGATTGTATCTGTTTATGGTCATCCATTTTGGTAGCTGAGATGTTTTACTACCTGACATCAAAATTCTTGTTTGGAAAGTGTCTGATACTGGTTATTCTACTTTTGGGATCTAGGATTTCTTTGGGTTTAGATCATTGAGCCGAAAAAGAACACAGTCGACACGTGTCTGGGCAAGGTCAGGGTTAGGAAGGCTTTATAGAATATCTGAATAGTCAACAGAGTCATTAAAAATGGCAGAGATTGAAGTTAACTTGACAGCTCTGATGAGAGCGATCATTGATATACAGAGGGCCTTAGAGTAGCAAACCCAGACTCAGGTACAATGTCAGGCACAGATTCAAGCAATTCAAGCCCATTTATCGGTACTGAATGAACAGTATAACTAACCAAACGGCAATGGGGAAGACTTTTGAGATGATAATCAGGTTCCCGATGGACCACAAGTTGTTCTGCGACCACCACGAATCCCTCGTCAGGTGATAGTTGAGAAAGAAAACATTACTCAATTAAGAGAATCTGCATTTGCTGAGAAGATCGACTGGATGGAGAAGGTCTCTAGAAAGGCCAAGGGAGTTGAAGAGCATATGTTAGATGCGAGGGGACTTTGTTTATTCCCGGATGCTAAAATGCTTGAAATGAAGAAGTTTGATGGAACTGGTGATTGTCGAATTCATTTGAGACTGTACGTCGATACCCTCTCTCCCATGGAGATTGACAACCAGTTGAAGGCTCAGCTATTCCATCAATCTCTTTCAGGGGCAGCTCATATGTGGTTCCTCTCCCTGAATGTTGCAAAGACTATAACATGGGAGGACATTGCCACAACTTTTGTTAGCCAATACAGCTATAATGTGTAGCCAGATGTAATCACTTGGGAGTTGGAGACCACTCATCAAGAAAGTAAAAGATCATTCATGGATTCTCAAACTATGTGGAGGGGAAAGGCGGCCAAAATGACAAATCAGCTAATCGAGAAGGAACAAGAGAGGCTTGTAGTCAGGAACCAACCGTCTCCATCAAAGCATTATCTGATAACGCAACCGTTGTCTACTTTTGAGCAGATGTTTGACGTCGGGGTTCAGATAAAAGATGCGATCCAATCTGGTGATATCGATGAGGCCGAACCGAGACAAAAGTCGAGAAGACCTTACCCATCCAACAACCAAAATCATCCCACCTCTTCCACTAACCCCACATCTCACTCTAACGAGATGAATTTGCTAAACCCTCAATCAGATCGACCAAATACTTTGCCTTCATCACTTCCTCCAAGAAACAACCAGCCGTCGTAGCTGAAAATGCCAAGGAGAGTTTTCACTCCCCTTAATATCTCTCTGTCCACGGTCCTGGATCAACTTATCGAGAAAGGGCTGATAAAGCTCCTTGATCCAATGCTGCCTTCTAACCCTTCATCGCTACGCTACGATCCCACCCAATATTGCTCATATCATCAGAGCTATGGACACCCAACTAACAACTATCTGAAACTCTGCCATGGCATTTAGGATCTCATCGACAATAAATTCATTTTACCTCCATCTGCATCGAATGTCACGGCTGGTTTTTTAAGATTCTTGTAATTTTCATTATTCAAGTCTGAAGTCTGAGGGCACATCTGTCTATGCACCCTCTTCTTTTGCTTTCGATTTTGTAATCCTTGCTCTCTTTGATATCAATAAAATAAACAAAGGTTCTGATTATTCTTCTTTGCTTCATTTATTTTGTATGCTTTCTGATAATTTTTAATTTGAAGGGAATATCCCCGAAGAATTAAAAGCTTTAATAAAAAAACGAAATGCGTGCCTAACCAATAATTGAAGAAACTTTGTTAACAAATCTGGGTAATGAAATTAACCCACAAATTATCCAAATTGGTTATTCGTTATCTTTAGTTAAATGTGAGCAATTAATGACTTTATTAAAAGAATTCAAAGACGTGTTTGCATGATCATACGAGGATATGCCCGAAATTGATCTTGATATTATCCAACAGCATATCCCTTTATATTCAGATGCCAAATCGTTCAAATAGAAATTGAGAAGAATACGACTAGAATGGGCCTCGAAGATCAAAAAAAAAGTCACCAAGCAGAACAACACTTAATTCCTTATGGTAACTGAGTATCCGAAGTGAGTGGCTAACATTGTGCCAGTCTTGAAGAAGGACGGATGCATCAGTGTCTGTGTGGATTTTTAGAATCTTAGCAAGGCTAGTCCGAAGGACGACTTTCCATTACCACACATTGACGTCTTGGTAGATAGCACACCAGGGCACACTCTTTTATCATTTATAGATAGCTTCTCCAGGTACAATAAGATCTTAATGGACCCTGAAGATAGAGCAAAGATACACTCATTATGCCGTGGGGCACCTAAAAATGTAGGGGCCACCTATTAAAGGGCCGTAACTACCTTGTTACATGACATGATACACAAAGAAGTCGAAGTGTATGTAGATAATATGATTGTGAAGTCTACAAATCGAGACAACCATATCATAATGTTGCAGAAATTCTTTGAAATGATCAAGAAGTATAAAACGTGGCTCAACTTGTAGAAGAATGGCAGAAGAATTTGATGGAAGTGCTTCTCTTATTCGATGAAAGAAGACTACGAACTCTATTTTACATACAAGGATGCCAAATGAGGGTAGCTCGTGCGTTCAACAATAAAGTCATGACTCGGGCCTTGAGAGAAGGTGACTTGGCTCTTAAGGAAATCAAGGCTCCTACTTTCGACCCAAGAGGCAAGTTCAAGCTGAATTGGGTCAGGCTGTATCTGATCAAGACTATTATGATTGGTGGTGCTATAATTATCATGGATCCAGATGGTAACCCGTTCTCCACTCTAATTACTTGGACCGGCTAAAAAAAAATATACTACCCTTGAGAGAAAAATAGAGATAAAATAAAAGCTCACTGAGTTAAAAATCGAAAAGGTGATTTAGGCAAAAGTTAGAGCAGCCCGCAAGGCCAAAAATTTGAAAGGGCAACATTGACAAAAGTTAGCGCATCATAAAAGGAGAGTGTCAATACCCGAGAGTAAACCAAGCTCGAACTACGTTATGGCCTTATTCTACTTTTAGGGATACGTAGGCTACTTCTTTTAAGAAGTTCAGCCACCTTCTTTGTTTTAGCCATCTTTAAATCCGAGTAATGATCAATGCAAACTTATTTTTGAGTTTTTGTAATAAGTTATTTAATTGCAAGAATCAAAAAAATTTAAATAATTGGGAATCTTTTTCAGATAAACATGGGATTTTCATTATTTTAGTTACAATCACAAGGTTTTGAAAATAAAGGGCAGGCACGCAAGTCCCAAACTTTAAATAAAGAAGAAAGTTACAAAATCCTAAAAGCAAAATAGATCTCTCAGATCCTCCTCCTCTTCGCTTCTTGTTCTTCTCCATCTTCATTGTTTTTGCTCTCTTTATCCTGAACCAACCACGCCTTGTACTCCTCCGGGAGCTCAGTATGGGGCAGCTCCTACAGCTCCATCAGTGAACGAGATGGCGAAGCCTCTAGATACCACGCCAAAAATGGGGCCCGAAGGGAAGATGAATTAATATGACCCCATATGCTGTGAAATATGATTTGACCTCGACCAAACTGCCTCATGATCTGGTGTGGATAATAGAAAGTGGATAGCTGTAGACTAATCAACAAGACATGTGGATGGTTCATAATGGTCAAAGTCATAAACTTGATCTACTACTAGGAGCACTGTCAAGTAATGTCTTTTCCAGCCAGTAAAGAAAGATATTGTCTCCAAGCTGCCTCAGTAGTGCATATCAGATAAAAAGGACAATAAACAAAGGTAACAATGTTGTATCCTTTCGAACCCTATTTTTGTAGAAGATTTACTTTCTTTATCAGTCGGATCTGAAAAGAGAGAAAAGAGGTAAGAATCGAGAGAAATTAGCAAAATGAGAGATATGTGGAAAAATAAAGAGAGATAGTGAAAAAAGGAGAAAAGAGCGCTAAAATTCGAGAGAAATCAGCAAAAGGAGATAAGAGTGATAAAAATCGAGAGAAATTAGCAAAAGGAGAGAAGAGCGGAGAAAATGAGAGATTTAAGTTTCACCTTGGAGAAGTAAAGGACTACCGAAAAAAGACGTGATTAAACCCCGGTGGATAGCACTAGACCAATCAGGGTCTCAGCCAAAACTAAGGCACAAAGTCCTTCCCTGCCCTAATTTGCTCAGCAATGTCCACCAGAATAGTGCTAACTTGACCATTACAGGAAACCAGAAGGTACCAAACAAGTAGACAGATGCACAGAACATAACGGTACCGCAACTAAAAGTTGAAGTCACCAAGGGCACCAATAGGACAAAATCTGTGTCTAGTGAATCCCCATGAATGAAGAAAGAAACCTCTTGACCGCAATGATGTATGATGAACATTGAAGGTAATGGCATGATCTCCTGTAGGAAGAGATTAAGAATGACAGTGAACTCCTCTACAGTGAGGCATAACTCTTCAAGAGTAAAGCAGATAACATAAGCCCGTGGATTCTAAAAGCTGTGTAGCAGCCCTCAGCACTGGTTCATTGATCCAAGTCCTGGTGTGCCAGGCAAACTTCTTTCAAATCCTAGTCGTATGCGAAACATTTTATAGGTCCTAGGATCGTAAAATAACCTTTAGGTTCCCTAAGCCCTGGTACGCCAGGCAAATCTTTCAAACCCTAGAAAACTAGGCACCCTAAGCCCTGGTACGCAAAGCAAATCCGTCAAGCATTAGTATGCTAGGCATCCAAATATTTAGGTCTTAACTCGACCTATTAGCTCTTGGTTTTCTTCCTAATAAATTTAACTTTAAGTCGTAACTTGGCTTTTAGTTATTTTTATTCATCTTTCATCCTAAATTTTTAGGTCCTAACTCGACCTATTAATTCGTGGTTTCTCCTTCCCGATAAATTTAACTTTAAGTCATAATTTGGCTTTTAGTTACTTTTATCCCGCTTTCATCCCGAATTTTTAGGTCTTAACTCAACCTATTAATTCGTGGTTTCTCCTTCTCGATAAATTTAACTTTAAGTCATAACTTGGCCTTTAGTTATTTTTATCCCATTGTCATCCTAAAATTTTAGGTCTTGACTCATTCTATTAATTCATAGTCTTCTTCTTGATAAATTTAACTTTAAGTCGTAACTTGGCTTTTAGTTATTTTTATCTTGCTTTCATCCTGAATTTTTAAGTCTTAACTCAACCTATTAATTCGTGGTTTCTCCTTCCCGATAAATTTTACTTTAAGTCATAACTTGGCTTTTAATTATTTTTATCTCGCTTTCATCCCGAATTTTTAGGACCTATTAATTCTTGGTTTCTCCTTTCCAATAAATTTAACTTTAAGTCATTACTTGGCCTTTAATTATTTCTATCCCGCTGTTATCCTGAATTTTTAGGTCTTGATTCGATCTATTAATTCATAGTCTACTTCCCGATAAATTTAATTTTAAGTCGTAACTTGGCTTTTAATTATTTTTATCCTGTGTTTCATCCCGAATTTTTAGATCTTAACTCGACCTATTAATTTGTGGTTTTCTCCGATAAATTTAATTTTAAGCTGTAACTTGGCTTTTAATTATTTTTATCCCGCTTCCAATAAATCTGATTAAACGTTATAACTTGACTTCTAATTATCTTTATTCGGCTTTCGTCTCGAATTTTTAGGTCTTAACTCAACCTATTAATTCGTAGTTTTCTCCCAATAAACTAAACAGACTCAACGGTACTCCTCCTGACTCTAAACTAACTCTTCGGTCCTTCTCACGACCCTAAACTAACTCTTCAATCCTCCTCACGATCCTAAATTGACTTGTCAGTCCTCCTCACGACCCTAAACTAACTCTTCAATCCTCCTCACGACCCTAAACTGACTTTTCGATCCTCCTCACGACCCTAAACTGACTCGTCGGTCCTCCTTATGACCCTAAATTGAGTTGCGCTGTATTACACTATAACTATTATGCATCATATTTCTTATCTTGCGTCTTTTCATTTTGCTCCAGGAACTATGTTTTGATTTGATCCCACGCGAAGGGGTACGTAGGCAGCTCGATCAAAATTCGAGTATGACCAACACCATATGTAAGTGTGCTTGTGGCCTAAGATTGTGTCACGACCCAAACCCGGGTCCGTGAGGTAACCCCTAAACTCAGCATACATAAACCACATCCATAGGTGATACTCCAAAATAGAAGGTAGAATTGTACTAATCATTCAAAAGATTTAACAGAACGAACCACGTTCCAAAATTTCATTTCTAGGTTTATCACAAAAATTTAGAGTAACATACATTCAACATTAATTATCCCTTCCATTACATCATTTCCTTTATCTTATGTACAATAAAACAACGAAATTAGGGCTCTCGTTCCTTGCCCTTCCTGAAAACATCCATAGCTCTAGTGTAACTTCGCTCTTCGGAACCTGAAATTTGGTTGAAATGTATACATGAGCCGAAACTCGTAGGATAAAGATTAACTCATATATAATACACGATTTGTGAGATGTGATGGGTGTAATCGAAATAAATATGCACATAATTCAAACCCTTTCATTTTTAACACACACCCACGCACACAAAAATGCCTTTCATTTATCTCTTTGTTTTCTATCCAGAAATCATTCATTTTGATTTTCCAATTTTCACAAAATCGTAACACCTCTAATGAACCGCTGTCGGGTGCAGCTTATAGAGACCCCTCTTTATTATCCCAATAAGTTACGCGAAGCCATTGAGTAATAGATATCTCTATAACTCACCACGACACAACACCACATTTTGGAGATTAACCCATGGTCATGTGGTCCCCATCTTGCGCAAGTTTTCAGCCTTTCACCACGGAGCTGCTAGCCTAACTTAATTCACATCAATCCACACGGTTCATTAAAGTTAAGTGCTGAATTTTCACATTTAATCTTTGAATGTAAACCTTCGCGGGCTTTCACCGCAAGACTACAGCCCCTCATTATGCATGAACCTTCACGGGCTTTCACCGTATAACCACAACCCCTCATTATGCATGAACCTTCATGGGCTTTCACCGTATGACCGCAGCCCCTCATTATGCATACTCCACATTCAACCGTAGGTTTTCAATTCAAGTTAATAATTTCATTATATAGTTGCTCATAGTTCACATCGTCACTTCAATATCACCAAGTACTAATAATGTAAGATTGATAGAAAAAGATCACATTATTTTAAAAGGAAACACCCACCATGTATATATATACCTATTAATTTGAAATTCACTTTTATTGTAATGGAAAGCCCAACTAATAGGACCAATGCATGCCTCTTAACTCAATCTAGATATATATATATAGGTGTGTCATTAGTTGAAGGGATTAAAAATTTAGTAAAAAGGGCCAATAATAAGGAAAATAAGTTTTTCTCAAACATTTGGCTAAAAAGGGGTGAAAATTGTTATGAAATTTTGACATACCCACACTATTTTAGTCATAACTTTTTCTACAAAAGAATTTTTTTGTGAGAGTTGTCTTGTTGGAAAGAGGACTTCCCGGGCTTTGATTTGAATATAAAATTGACCTCATTTGGAGTCCGGATGAGAGAGATACATTAATTTAAAAATCAAAATTTTGACCAGTAAAACAGACCGCGCGATAGACCGATCGATCGGTCTATCCAGTGGTCTAGCCTATAGAAAATACCAAGAGCAACCTTCGACCGCTAGATAGACGGATCGATCGGTCCATCAAGCGGTCCTACTCCAAAAAATTGTATTTTCACAAGTTTTGAAGCAAAAAATCTATCCAAACCCAAATGGACGCAAAAACATGAAATCTTAGGTCATTTAAGCTTCCATTTTACACAATAACTCACAAATTTATAGCTATCCATTTTCTAAAACTCCAATTTCCTTAAAAATCCAACTCAACCCACACACACCTATCAAGTTTTCCACTTATACATGAAATCAACAAGGTTTTTACTTATATAAACAAATTATCAACCCAATTCAACACAAGACATATAAGATAATCTAAATCCTACCAATTTAACCTTTAACTCTTTGAAATCCACCAAAATCACCACCCTAGGGTTTTGGCTCTTATTGGTTTTGCACCTTGATGCTCAAGCTTTCCTTTCCATGCTCCAAAGCTTGATTTCTTTACCTGTTTACCTCCAATGTAGCTTCTAAGGTTGTCAATTTTAGCAAGGGAGGGTTAGGGTTTGAGGAGAAATGAGAATTCTCCTAAAATTATCCAAGAAAAGAAGAGGAAGGAGAGGAGAGATGGGAGAAGAGATGATGGTGTGAATGGGGCGGGGGAGTGAGACCCCTTGCCCCTTTATCTTTCTCTCTCAATCTCTCAAACACTCTAGAATGGTCTTGTTGGAGGCAATACTACTAAGATCATTGTTTTTGTAAAATAATTTTTGGTAAAAATTAACTGGACGGGCAAACGCCGAAATAGGCTCCAGATAAAAATTTTCACGTCGAACGATAAAAAATAAACCCGTGCAACCAAAGTTAATTTAGATGAATACTTATTGTCGATCTAATATTCAACTACGACGTGATTTCGAGCTTAAGCTCCAATCAGATCTTCTACTGTATTCCCTTACACGATCCTCGAACGTAGTGTAGGTTACGATCCTCCGAGAACTCATACCGGTAGAATCTCGATATATTTAAATCTTGAAAGACAAAAATAATATCAAAATAATATATGAGATATCTGACCTATCAATTCTATCAATCTCAAACTAGTTCAACCTACCCGCGTATATATATGGCTACAGCAGGGACCTGGGGAGTAATTATGAGTAAGACTTCCAGTTGAACACAAACACCTATCAACGGTTTCTGTAAATAAAGAAAGACGCATAGCGGTATCTGTAATTATGAAAAATCAGCAGCGGTTTCCACTATTTCCATAAAATACTGAATTACAGTTCACACCACTAAAGAACTATAATTGCACTCTGACCCATAATCTTAAGACCTTTTTGCATTGAGCTCCTGTTATTAAATGCTTATCATTTGTCCCTACGTTAAGATTTTCGATACCTGCCAATTAAATTTAATTGCTAATAATTTAATATAATCGGCATCTTGATATTCCTTAAGCCCTTCCACTTAACTTATTTGACCGCCGGATAATTAAATCCACCTGCAGGATTTGGCCTGGTTTAAACTTATAAGTATCCTTAAGGGGGTATCGTTAATCCTGATCTTTCGGGATGTGAATTCCGTCAATAATTAATATTTGCCATATAAATAATATCGCTATCCAACTAATCGGGAATATAGACCCATATAAGATCGCACCCTCTATTGAATCAAAATAATGAATATTAAATATACACAAATTAATAATTATTTCAGAATTAAGAGGATAAACACTAATCATAATAAACTTGGGGTGTGAATTAATTTATATAGTCAGTAGTCAGTACTAAATTAATTACCCCAAATGTCCCGTTCAATACACACAAAGTGTACTGGCATAGAGAGTCGGAACAATAGACGACGCTATTATCTGTTCTCCGTAACCAAGACAGGTCTACTAAAACTCTGTGCCATAAACGTACCGATGGTTTGTCCATTTCCATCTAAACTGTGAACATAAAAACATATATTCTGCAAGAACCTAAAATCTGGTCTACTGTGTGTAAGTCATACTCTACACACCAAATTAAATACTATACAGAATATCAGACATCTATGCATAACAAATAAATGATATACATACATTGCTCATAAAAATTCTCAGAAAATAGAAAATTAATTTTATTAAAATTAAATTAAATACTAAAAGTATAATTTTCAGTGTGCCAACCCTAACAATCTCCCACTTATACTCAAAACCATATTGCCATACATCTGACTCCTATGCCCTCTACATGACTATCAAAAGTCTTAACCAATAAGCTCTTTGTAAAAGCATCTGCAAGGTTGTCTCCTGATGGAATCTTGGTTACAGTAACATCATCTCTTTGTACAATTTCTCGTATCAGGTGATACGTACGCTCAATGTGCTTGCCTTTGTTATGGACCTTTGTCTCCTTCGAGTTTGCAACCGCTCTGCTATTGTCACAGTAAAGTGTAATAGTCGACTGAACTGAAGGTACCTCTTCTAGATCCATCAGGAAGTTCCTGAGCCAAACGGCCTCCTTGACTGCTTCAGAAGCTACCACATACTCGGCCTCTATGGTGGAATCATCAATGCAGGACTGCTTGATACTGCTTCAACTTATAGCTCCACCTCCTCAGGTAAACACATATCCTGAGGTACACTTACAGAAATTCCTGTCAGATTGGAAATATGAGTCTGTGTATCCCAAAGGCACTAGACTGTCTGCCTGGTAAATCAATATATAATCCTTAGTCATTTTCAGGTACTTAATTATATTTTTTACCATAGTCCAATGCTCCTACCCTGGATTAGACTGATATCTGCTAACCATGCCAATGGCAAAGAAGATATCGGGTCCAGTGCAAAGCATAGCATACATGAGGCTTCCTAGTGTCAAAGAATAAGGAACTGCCTTCATTCTCTCTATCTCATCAGGTGTCTTAGGACATTGATCCTTGGATAGAGTGATTCCATGCCTGAAAGGGAGAAACCATTTCTTGGAATTCTGCATGCTAAAACGAGCAAGAATATCATCGATATACTTTGCTTATGATAAGCCCATATCCTTTGTTTTTGATGTCGCATAAGCTTGATCCCAAGGATGTGACTAGCTTCTCCCAAGTCCTTCATATCGAACTGCCCAGATAACCATACTTTAACCGTAGATAATGCCCCCACATCATTTTTTATGAGCAAGATATCGTCTACATAAAGTCCTAGGAAGATCACCATGCTTTCGTCACGCTTCTTGTACACACAGGACTCATCCAAACTTTGATCAAAATCATAAGACTTTATAGCTTGATCAAACCGAGTTTTCCAAGACATCAATGCCTGCTTAAGTTCATAAATAGATCTCTTAAGCTTGCACAATATGTGCTTCTGGCCCTTTGCAATAAATTCATCTGGTTGTATCATATAGATACACTCGTCAAGACTTCCCTAAAGGAAAGCAGTCTTGATGTCCATTTGCCAAATTTTGTAATCGAAATAAGCGGCAATGGATAAGAGAATCCGCATAGACTTAAGCATGGCTACCGGTGAAAAGGTTTTCTCATAATCGATCCATTTTTTCTGAGTGAACCCTTTAGCAACAAGCCTAACTTTGAAGGTTTTAACCTTCCCGTCTACTCTTCTCTTCTTCTTGTAGATTCACTTGCATCCAATGGATTTTATCTCTTGGGATGGTTCTACAAGTTCCTAGACGTGATTGGAATATATAGATTCCATCTCTGAATTCATAGCCCTTTGCCAAAGATTTGCATCTTTTTCTTGTAGTGCTTCATTGTAGTTACAGGGCTCGGTGTCCAGTTTTTCTGGGATCCTGTCAAAAGACTCTTCCAAGAACATATACCGGTCAGGTTGATGAACATTCCTCCCACTACGATGAGATACTACACGTGTCTGCGTACTAGCAGTAATAGGCTGTGCATAATCTGAACCCTGTGCATCAGCACCCTATTCTTGATTTGCACCTGTTCAGTTAATCCTCCCACTACGACGAGGTAGTGGAGTATCGGTGACTTGTGGTTCCTCTTTCGTTCTATTGGTATTTTCTCTTAGTTCTTCTAGAATAATTTTGCTATTAGGGCTGTGATCTATAATATAATCCCCTTTCAAGAATTGAGCATTGGTGCTAACAATGACCTTCTGATCCTTAGGATTATAAAATAGACCACCTTTCGTTCTCTTGGGATACCCCAC
>JAULJZ010169752.1:0-24638 GCA_032270985.1 Heliamphora pulchella
ATACCTGCGTCCCGGCCTGTCGAGTTGGTTGGTTGTATGTCGGCCGCTGAGAAGGTTGTGTAGTAGATGTTTCTCGGCTAGCTCTCCCTTATGGACAGTTACGTCTAACGTGCCCCTCTTGACCACACTGATAACATCTAATCTATCCCCTCTCCTGAGACTGGCCATGTGTCAAATTCTGTTGTTGTCCTGGTGCTTGCTTTCTTTGCGAACACTCTCTAGCCCGGTGCTCTTGCTTCCCACAAACAAAACATACAACTTCCCTTCGCTCCAAATGTGTCGTCGAGGCCACAGATGGGGTGGGTACAGAGCGTTGGGTCAGATAAGTTCTCTACGGCGCTGAACTAGTGTTTCCCTGCTCTAGCCTCTGCTTCTTAATAGGTCTTCCCTCAGATTGTGTTGTCCTAGCCACTGATAGCTGCCTCCTCTCTATGATCCTACGACTATCTGCCATAGCACTTTCTATTGCCATGGCCGTCTCAACTACCTCCGAGAAAACCCTCAATTGAAACCCTACTACATTCTCTCGGATAGCTGGTCGTAAACCCCTTTCGAACCTCTTGGCCTTCAATTCTTCCGTTGACACCATTTCTGGCATAAACTTTGACAAGCGTGTGAACTTTGATTCATATTGCAAAACAGACAGATTCCCTTGCACCAACGATAGGAATTCTTCTCTAAACATATCGCGAATAGACTCGGGAAAATACTTTTCTAAGAATACCACTGTAATTGCTGCCCATGTACCATCGGTAGTGGTCCTAGCAAACTCCCACCAGTCATTTGCCTCTTCTCGAAGTTGAAATGTAGCGAAATCGACCCTTAGGTCATCTTCCACTGTTTACAAAGTGTCTAAGATCTGGGTTACTACCCTTAACCATTCCGTTGCCATTCTTGGGTCAGGTTCCCCAGCGTAAGTAGGAGAGTTCAAGCGTTGAAACTCTCTCATTATCATTGCAGCTCTTGCGTTCGCATCTCGTTCTCCCACTTGGTTAGCCCCAGCCCCAATCAAGGTTCTCAAAGCATTTAATATTTGTTGATTCGCTTTTGCAACCCCAACTGGTTCCTGCGGGATGTTGGCATCCCCTTCTTTAGGAACTGGCGCTCTTCTGCGCCCCCGGCCGCGACCGCGACCTCTGCCACTACCTCCTTCTTGCCTAGGAGGCATCACTATACGAAAAGAGAACAATTATCAATACACAATTCGTAAACAAATCGACACTCCATTTTAAATAGATTTAACCTTTAGATGCAAATAGGGATAACCACACTCAAGTATAATCACACTAACACATACACACATATTGAGGGAAAGCCTCAAAGGAACGTGACAATCCAAGCAACAAATTTAGATTTTTCATAGAAAGAACGTTGGCCAAACGCTTTTCTATTTCGAACCCCAAAGTAGTTGATCGGACGCCAATGGCAAACCACATCATGCCAAGACTCAACCTTTATGCTCATATAAACACATAGCATGCGCAAAACAATACAACCATAATCCCATGCAAGCACACAAACCATACCGTGTATTGGTGCCTAATTATCACCAAACAATTCTCATGCAAAAGTCGTCCTCACTTTCCATGGCTCCTAGGTATCCGAACCTAGAGCTCTGATACCATTCTGTCACGACCAAAACCCGGATCCGTGAACAAACCTAAAACATGCTAAACATAAACCATATCCTTAGAAAGTACTTTGAAAGGTAAGAAGGCAATGGATATAACGTTCATAAGATTTAACAAAATGCTCAAGTTCCAAAATTACATTCCCAAGTTCATCACAAATGCTTGAGGTAACATACATTAACAATCACTTTCATTACATCACTTCCATTATCTTCTATACGACAAAACAAAAAAGAAAAAAAAAACCAAGAAATCATTGTTCCCGTTCTTTCCCTTTTCCAAAAGTACGCATGGCTTTGGCGTCACCCCGCTCTTCGAAACCTGAAAATTTGTTTGACATATAAATATGAACCAAAGCTCGTAGGATAAAGACTAACTCATAAATAATGCATGATTTGTGAGGTGTAATAGGTGTAACCGGAATAAATATGCACATTCATCCAAATCATTTCCTTTTAATAAACTCACCTACGCACAGGATATGATGCCTAAACCTTCGCGGGTTTTCACCGCAGGACCGCAGCCCCTCATTATATATGAACCTTCACGGGCTTTCATTGTAGGACCGCAACCCCTCATTATGCATGAACCTTTACGGGCATTCACCGTAGGACCGCAGCCCCTCATTATGCATATTCCACATTCAACCGTAGATTTTCAATTCAAATTAACAATTTCATTATATAGTTTCTCATAGTTTACATTGTTACTCTAATGTCACAAAGTACCAATAACACAATGTAGATAGCAAAAAGATCACAATATTTGAAACAGGTATACACCCATCATATATATATATATATCAATCCGCTCTTATTGTAAGAGAAAACTTAACAAAGAGGTCCAATACATGCATCCCAACTCAATCTAGATATATCTATAGATGTACCACAAGCTCGAAGGACGAGAAATTTATTAAAAAGGGCCAATATGAACAAAAATATGTTTTTCCACAACATTTGGCCAAAAATGGGTGAAAAATGATTTTGAAATTTTGACATACCCTCACTATTTTGATCATAACTTTTTCTACAAAAAGTATTTTTTGTGAGAGTGGTCTTCTTGGAAAGAGGACTTCCGGGGCTTCGATTTGAGTACAAGAGCGACCCAATTCGGAGTTTGGATGAGGGAGATATGATCGAATAAAGTTGAATCTGTGCAGTTAGTCCGCTCGATCGGACGTCGGGCGCTCAAGCGCCCAACTCTCTGCCATGTGAGCGCTCGAGTAGACAGGGCTCCGCTCGAGCGCACTGGCACCCGAGAGAAATCTAGATTTGCCCCTGTTTTGAGCTTCAAACCTCCAAACACATAACCCTTCACCAATAAACTTCAAATCTTTAATTTCAACTCAAAAACACTATATTCAAGTCTCAAAACTTCTTTTTAACACAACAAATCCTCAAATTCAAGGATAATCATCTCCCAAAAATCTCCAATTTCATGAAAACTAACTCAACCCACACACAAATCTATCAATATGTTAATTAAGCATGCAATTGACTCAATTTCTACTCATATACACAATATATCAACCCAAATCTACGCAAAACATAAGAGATAATCTAGATCCTACCATGGATTTGTTCGAAAGCTCATGATTTCTACAAATCTCCCTCCTAGGGCTTGGATGTTGAGTTTTCTTGCTCCCTCAAAGCTTTATCTTCACTCTCCTTGCTCCAAAACTTGGTATCTTCCCTTGATCTCTCCTAATCAAGCCTCCATCTTCAATGAGTGATAGAGAATTAGGGTTTGGAGAATTGGCTGGGTTTTCTCTCAAGGAGAGAGAGAGAGAGAGAGAGAGGAGAAGAGAAATAAGAAAAGGGAGAAGGGGCAAACGTGTAAGGAGGGCCACATGTATATATATTAGATATTCTCTTAATTTCTCTCCAAAATTCGAGAATACTCTAGACTTATCCCGATAGCCCGCTCCAGCGGGCACCCACCGCTCGAGCGGTGATTCCTGAACCCGAATTTTAACAAATTTTCTTAAACTAAATTCAAATCTCCAACCTCACTCTTATTATCTCATCTCAATTTTTTTTTTCATAATTACGTTGTTAATATTAATCATTATTTTTCATCTTAAAAATCAATCCTCAACTCATTAATTCGATTGCTAATGGTCGTTTTATTTAAAACACATATTCAAAGTTTTACACACCACAACATGTAACTGAAAACAACGATTAGGAAAATAAACACATACCAGGTTATCACATTTCACACCAGTTAATAGCCAACTAACTACCTTTGAAATCATGCCACCCTATTTCTGAACATTTTTCTTCTTCATGCTTTTCGGCCCAAAAAAAGAACCCTTTTCAGAAACAAACACATTTCTTAGCATTGAAGAAATACTCTTGGTAGTTAGAGCTATATCCAAGTTATCTTTCTAGTCAACAAAATTCGATCCTATTAGTTTGTTTTCTTTGAGTATAACTGTGAGTGAATTGAAAGTCATTTTATTCCTGAGAATTACATAATTAAAAATAACCATTAATTATGATAAGTAAAATTTTAAATTTTATTTTAATTTGGTTCCCTATACTATTTTTAAAAAATTTATCAGCAGCCTGGTTTTCTGTGAATGGCATGTCTCGATGGGAGGACGTCTACTATCCATCGTTTGTCCAAATAGGCCAATTCTTTTTAATTTTACTATATAGACAATTGACCATGTCAAGTAAAATTAAGTAGCTGATATAGTTTCGGTCCAGTATATAATAGCAGTGACTCTAATGGAGAGGATACTATTATACATAGCTAAGTGTTAACCACCACCTGATTTCATATCATTTGCTTCGCAATGAACCCTTCCGATGGAGAAGTGATCCACACTAATAATTATCTAAAATTATCCCTAAAGGAGGTTTGTACTGGCGATACCGCAATTAATATGTTTGACGGGGAAGAAGCCCTTACTGCCAACATACAAGATTCAATTATATCGCCTACAAACTGGTGATGGAGACTGCGAGATTTATCTGTGAATAAATTTTCTCTCCCACTTAGATTTTTAAAAGATTTTTTAGGATTATAAAAATTTGTTTAATTAAAATAAATTTATTAATTTTGAAAATCACACAATCTAATAGAATCAAATATCTTTCCGTGTAAGCGATTCCAAAGATTCTGATTTGCCAAACTATCTTTTCGTGCTTTAATGCGTAACAAATAAAATTCGATAAATGCATAGTTTTTATTTCATCTTTTCAACTAAGGTAGTAATTAAATGTATTTATTTATTTTATTTTTTGTTCCACATTTTTAAAAAAATAATAATTTATTTAAATTAAATATTTTTTTATTTATTTAATTAAAATTAGAAATTAATTTTTATGTTTTCTAAGATATCCAATTTTATAAAAAATTATCTTAAACGTGATATGTTGTAAAAAATAAAATATTTAAAAAATTTTCATTTAATTAAAAATTTTAGTTACAATTACAAAATATTTTAATTAAAATCAAAATTCTCAAATTAATTAAATTAACAAGAGAACATAAAATAGATATGCATCATCCACGCAGTTGATATGAATATATATATGCACGATATGTATATATATATCCCAATTTTATCATCGAATAGAAACTCTGATGAGTTTTAAACTCTTGTTGAAGATAAACTGTAAGAATTCTTGTTCGAAGCAGTTTTCTGTATCCCGATTGCATCCCTAGACCAAGCCACCACTACCGGCCACCATGCCGCTGCCACTGCCACCTTGTGCTGCCACCTCGGTGCTCCGTTTTCGACATCATTTATACTAAAACATAACTCTCAAAAAGTAGTATTTTCTTTTTCAAAAAATCAGACCAAAAACAGTCCCAAAAATGACTATCGAAAGTCCCCGAACAGTCGCCGCCACCCCTGCCTGCGCCGCCGCCATTCAGCCCACTATTTGGGCTTTATTCGGTGGTGTTTTTTCTATTCTTTTTTTTTAAAAATAGCTCAAATATCCAGCAACTTGTTACTTCAAAGAATGCCTCGAAAATAGTCCCAAAAAACACCAGAAATAGCCCCGAAGGGCCGCTACCCTTGCGCCACCGGTTGTCTCCTATTTTTTCTCTACTGGTTGGCGTTTTTTTCTCCCACTTTTTGGACTATTTTTTCAATGGTATTATAATGCTATTTTATGCCAAAAAAACTATAAAAAAACGGTTATGAATGGCCGCAAGTGGTGCCGCCGGCGGCTATTTTTTAATCCATTTTTTTTTTGGAGATAGTTTTTACTACTATTTTTAAGCCTAAAAATTACAGAAAAAGCTGCTTGAAATTAAGTCAAAAAATTGTGAAAAAACCACCATGATCTGTGGCCCGTAATTCCCAAATCCATCGCTGGTGCCGCTGCTTATTCTTCGTGTCTTTGAATATTTAACCTATTCTTAAAATATTCTAAACAAATATTTAAAAATAGAAACCGCTATTACATCGAAACCTCTGTCCAGTAGGCTCAAATTCAATCTAAAAAAAACTTAATCAATCACGATCAATCCTCGTGATTAAAAAAAAAAATCCTCATTCAAACTATTCAATCAAATATGAAAAATAATAAGATGGTTATAAAACTAAGATTAGAACGCCTGCAAAACAAAGTTAACACAGTTCTAAAACTATCCAACCCAAAAAAATATAAATAACAAACAAAACGGCTCTAATACCAATTGTTGGAGGAAAAATTGCCATGATTATTGTTTTTGTAAATGATTTTCGATAAAAAATAACTTGACGGGCAATCGCCAAAACAGGCTCCAGATAAAACTTTTGATGTAGAACGATCAAAATAAAAACCCGCGCATCCACAGTTAATTTAGAATAATAACTTTTACCGGTCGATTCTTTAACTACAATTTTGATTTCGAGTTGAAACCCCAGTCAGACCTTCTACTGTATTCTCTTATGCGATTTCCAAATGTAGTGTGGGCTATGAACCTCCAAGAACTTGTACCGATAGAACTAGGATATCCACCTTTAGTCTTGAAGAAAAGTTAAAAATTTGGTTCAGCCTATCCGCATATTTATAAGGCTATAGTAGGGACTTATAGAGTAATTATGACAAAAACTTCTAATAGAACACAGATACCCATCTAGCGGTTTTCGCAATTAAGCAAACCTAATAGCGATATTTGCAATTATAAAAATCTTGCAGCGGTTTTACAATTTTCATAAAATACTAAATTACAGTTCACACTACTAAAGAACTATAATTGCACTCTAAACCATAATCTCAAGACTTTCTTGTATTGAGCTCATGTTATTAAATGCTTAACTCGTCTCCACACATTAAGATTTTTGATACCTGCCAATTAAATTTAATTACTAATAATTTAATTTAATCGGCATCTTTAAATTTCTTAAGCTCTTTCGTTTAACTTATTTGACCACTGAATAATCAAATCTACCTACAGGGTTTGGCCCCATCAAAACTCATAAGTTTCCTTAAGGGGGTATCGTCAATCTCGATAATTCGAGATGTAGATTCTGTCAATAATTAATATTCACCATATAAATAATGCAGTTATCCAATTTATCGGGAATATAGACCCATATAAGATCGTACCCTCCAATGAATCAACATAACAAATATTAAATATACGCAAATTAATAATTATTTCAGAATTAAGAGTATATGTACTATTCATAATAACCTTGGAGTTTAAATTAATTTATATAGTCAGAATAAAATTAATTACCCCAATGTGTCCCGTTTAATACACATAAAGTGTACTAGAACAAAGAGTCAGAACAATAGACAACGCTATTATCTGTTCCCCATAACCAAGACAAGCTTACTAAAACTCTATGCTACAGTTGTACCAATGGTATGTCTATTTTCATCTAAACTGTGAACGTAAAACTTATATTCTACAAGAACCTAAAATCTGATCTTTTGTGTGCAAGCCGTATTTTACACACCAGATTAAATACTGCACAGAATAAAGGCCATCCATGTATAACATTAAAGAAATGATATTGCATACACTACTCATTAAGATTATCATAAAAGAAAAAATATAATTTTATTAAAATAAAATTAAATACTAAAAACATGATTTTCAGTATACCAACCCTTACACCTAACACCTAACACCTTCCCTTTTCGTACATTTGCCTCTGAACCCTCTTTTTCTCTGGTTATTCTTTAAAAGACTTGCAGCCTTCTTTTTGTTTTTTTTAGTTTTTCTAAAAAACTAAGTGGCAACTCTTTTTCTAAAAAGGGTGCTAAGATATCTTGGATTTTTTCTTGTTATGAAAAGAAAAGAATATTTTTTAAAAAATAATAGCTATCCGGTGCATCCCACAAGACCAAAACACCTGCAGGTTGGTGCCTATAAAACAGTTGTGTCGAGAACTATGAACTTTTTGTTTAGAGATTGTGTTGATTTTAAAGCAGAGTAGTATGGAGATTTTTATTTCATATCATTTTTAAGACTTGTCTTTCCTTGAAATCACTAAGATGTGGTGGGATCATGCTCCATTGCACATGTTAAGTACATTATAGGAGTGAGGCGTGACATCTTGGTATTAGAGCTCTAGGTTATAGGTTCTGTAGACTTATTAGAGTGTGATTTGTGGTAGACTGTAGGTTAGGGGCGTCATCTCATGATTTGTCATACATAGTGGTTTAGACCTGGGGTTATCATAAGGGCCTTCGCGTGTCTAACTAACTAACTTTGAGGTCCATTTGGGAAACGTATTTTGTAGGCATATGTTCCTGATTGGAAGTCTAAGTAAGTTATTGGATTGAGGAGATAACCCGAAGTGGGTCTTGCTTTGTTATCGATTTTGGGAAGGTGGCCCTTGCGTAGATTCTTACTTAGAAATTTGAGTATTTTATTAGATTTTGCGAGATTCGATCCATTTTGTTGATTTAGAGTTTTCATCTAGCTACCTATTCTGTTCTTTGTGACTTTGAGCTGGATTCTAGCATCGCACTCTAATTCGTACTTTATTGTAATAGAGTGAAGTATGGAGAACTCGGACGAAGCGTCGTTTGTCCTTGAACAATTTAACGTGAAACAAGTATAACCTAAACCTGCGAACCAACCTAAACTAACCACTAGAATGATAGAAGCTACTAAGAGACTGATAGAACATAATGCTAGATGGATTACGATGCAGGCTATAATGACTGATAACTCTTTAGTTAAACAATTCAAAGATTTGGGCGCTAAGGAGTTTGTGGGAACTATTAGTCCCACCGAAGATGAAAATTGGCTGAGGGATGAAGTGCGTATTTTAGACAGAATTTGAGTGGCAGAAGAGGATCGAGTCGATCTTATAAATTTTATGTTTGAGGGAGAGGCATATAACTAGTGGGAGGCAGCTGATAGGTTATTGAAGATGCTGGTGCCTGGAGTTGACCCTATGGTACCCTAGAGGATTTCTTGGGTTCACTTTGTGAAGGCATTTGATAAATAGATCAAACCCATGAATTACAAGCATGAGAAGGAGTAGGAATTCATTGAGCTTGTACAAGGGAATATGAGTGCGGCAGAGTACGAAATGAGGTTCATGAAGTTATCACGGTATGCATCTCAACTTATACCTGATGATGAATCAAAGTGTAGAAGATTTCATAAAGGATTGGATTTCTCAATTAGGACTAGATTGATGGTCCTTGAGTTGGAAAACTATGCTAATTTGGCCATTAAGGTAAGGATGATTGAAAAAGATGTTAAAGAAGGTGAGGAAAGGTGAGAAGAATCCAAAATGCGCAAGTTTAGAGGCACCTCTGTGGACAAGACAGAAGGATATGGCTCTAAGAGTAATGCCCCAAAGCTGCTAGTGTTTCAAAGTCAGAGCTTCCAATCAAAAGCTAAGAATTCTAAATTTAGGGTAAATCGATCGAATAGGGGAGCGTCCGGTTGTGTGGAGGAAGTAAACATGTATACTTGCTTTAAGTGTGGAGCCGCTAATCATATGATTAAAGATTATCCAAAAGTTAGTAAAGGGACAAACATGTATACTTGTTTCAGTTGTGGGGCTGCTGATCATGTGGTTCAAGATTGTCCAAAAGCTGGTCGGGGAATCATTTGTTACTATTGCCGTAAATCAGGACACATAGCCTCGTAATGCATGCATTTGGGAATACTAACACCATCGTCGATTGAAAGCAAAAGGATGAGGGGTGATAGACTAAATGGGAGTGTGCAAGACAAAGGTAAGGGACTAATGGAACAACTGAGGGTCCTGAAGTGAGTATTTGCTATCACACGATGAGACAAACCACTTACGCCAGACGTGGTGACAAGTACTCTTATTGCTTTCAGTAGAAATGATTTGTTTCTAGTAGATTCAGGAACGATGGGTTCTCTCTTAGCGCTCTTTTATAACGCAAGTAAATACTACAACAATGGGACCTCTTGATTGTGTAATATTAATCGTTACACCGATAGGAGAGGGATTGTTAGAAAAACGTGTGTTTAGAGTCTAATCATTGAAAAATGGGAGTTGAAGATACGCACATTATTTTGATATCGTTGAGTATAATGGATCTTCATATCATGCATCGTTAGAATGCTTTGAGAAGTAAGAAATCTTTAAAATACTTGGGGAGACAAAATTTGTTTTCCAAGGGGTAGGAGTAGGTTTTGTTTTGTGTAAGCAATTAAAGTTTCAAGATTATTACTAAAAGGGAAGCAATAAGTGTTTTGACATCGTAGAGTTTGCATAGAGTTAAAACTTTTAGGAGATGTCAGTCATTGTGAGATATATTTTCAGAAGATTTACCAAGAGTACCCCCCAGGCTGAGGAGTTGGATTTATATTTGACCTATACCCAGGCACGATGCCTATACCCTTTCCACTCTATAGAATGTCACCTACAAAGTTGCGAGAGTTGAAGGAATTATTGTAAGAGTAGTTGGACAAGTGTTTCCTCAGACCTAATGTCTCACTCTGAAGTGCACTTGTGTTGTTTGTAGAGAAGAGTGAAGGAATTCCAAGATTATGTATTTGACTATTGTTAGTCGAGAAGAACCACCATTAAAAGGAAGTATCTTTTGCTTATGAATGATGTTCGGTTCGATCAAGTTTTGAGAAAATTGGTATAATTAGTTAAGGATAATAAACAGATGATTCATTTTCATCCAGGAAAGGCCAACATAGTGGCAGTTACACCAAGTCGAAAAGCGATAGGAAAGTATAATACCCCTTCAAGTAGTGCAAAGTATTTTGTTTTCAAAAATGTGTTTGTTAAAGACCAACCTTATAGTAGGAAAGAAGGAAAGTCCATTAGAGATTTATATTGAAAGGCCAACCTTATTAAACCAGATTTGAACTATGAAGTTATTAAGGAGTCTAGTAGATAAGATAGTGTCAGACGCAAACGATAAGGGCAAGATGGATTTGTAACTGGGTTACCTTGATCACCTAAGGGAGTGATGTTTTCTGGTTGACTATGTATAGACTGATAAGTCGGTACGTTAGCTAACTGTTGAGATAACTATTTTTATGGATCGGGTTGTACGCATATATTTTAATGAGATCGTCTGTCTTCATATTGTTCATCTTCATGGAGTGTCAGTTACCTTAGTAGCAGATAAAAAACCCTTGTTTTACATTTAGATTTTTGGATGAGTTTTTAAGAAATGTTGGGATTGCTTTAAAACTTTAGCAGGTATTTCGTCCATAAACAGATGATCAATTAGAAATGATGACTCAACTTGGGCAGGTACACTTGAAATATGCATTCTGGACTCTTCGAAAAGTTGGGAGAGACATTTGTCGATGACCGAACTCGCTTACTACTGCTATAGTATATTTTTTTAGTCGACAATGGGAATGGCACCTTACAAATTGTTGTGCATCGAGAGATGTTAAAGCCCAATTTGCTAGGAGGAAGTCAGAGAAAGAAAATTTAAATGAACCCGAGATTGCTCAAATCACTAGAGACAAGATAAAAGTAATGTGAGAAAGTTCGAAGTGGTCATGTAGTAAACCTAGGGATGTTAGGTGAAAGAAGTTCTCTCATCGTTTGTGCAGGATAGGTGAAATTTTGAGGATGAAATTTCTGTAAGGAGAATAGATTGTAATAACCTATGCTATAGAATTTGATAAAAAAGAGAAAGTATGTTTTAAAATGAACGAATTCTTGAACCTAATTTCTGTAAGAAGGGAAAATCTATCTGTTTAACCTTCTCAAGGCCGAGACCTAGAATAAAGCGAGACCACTATAACCCTAATGTTATGGTTGAAAATTCAAATCTCTAAGTTCAAATCAAGCAAAATCAAGGGGTAGGCCCGAAAAGCCAAGAAATGAACCCATGAGAATTTTTTTCGAATTTCTTTTACAATAAAATAAAAGAAAATTATTATTTTAAAAAAATAATAAATAAAAGAATAAGTGTCCCACCACCTTGGAGTTGGTGCCCAAGCTTGGTGGCTAAGTTTGGTTAACCCTAGGTTAAACTAATTAACCAAGGATTTGCAAATCATTTCAAGGAAGCTTCCCATTTAAAATTTTTCTATAAAAAGGGGCACTCTCCTTCCTAATTGTTAGGACCCACCTTTTAGGAGTATTATTAGTAACAGTAGTATAGCCAACTCGAATCCCCAACGATCACCCAATGCTAGAGAATTGTCCAATTAACATAAAAACAATTAATAATAAATAAATAATTAAATGACACAGGATAATAATAATAATCATAATAATAAAAACAATGGCAATTACAAAATTAAAATCACAAAAGAATAAAAGATTAAATAATATTAAACAAGAACACACACAATCTCCAACACAAGTATATATATATATATATATATATATATATATATACACATAAGAGAATCTCTACAAGAAACATAATAAAATAATCAATAAATACTAAAATCTCTACAACACTCTGTAGGGTGCTTTTGAAATAGACAAATAATAAACAATAATGGAGAGATTAAATATGCAAAGTAGTTAGAAAAACAGAACGGAGAGAGATAAGATTGGGTGAAGGAGAGGCTAATTGAGTATGGAGCATAAGCAGTATGAACATGTATCGGGTGATACCAAATTATGATCCCTTAAGAGTACTACTACCCCTCCTATTTATAATCATTTGGTGGAGTTATCTGGATTAGAATGGGACTCTGAGAGATATAATTGAATCAAAAAAGATAATCTTTGGGATCAAGAGATGAGATCCGTAGATTAGCCATTTTCCAGAGAATCAATGTTCTACTCCAACTCAACTACGTCGGCCACTGAGCGCCCCGTGGGCACCTGACCCATTCCGGTCCCTATGCTACGATAAGTCCTTTCCTTAGCCACTAAGCCACATATCTCCTAACGTTCCCGTGCATGATTGTACTGTCACTGTCTTCATTGACTTTGGGATAGTCTTTCGATTCTTAGAGGAATCTATAATCATATAGTCTGTGCTATATCTTGATTATTCAGCTTATGCTGAGCTACATAATCGGTGTTATGTCATCATGATTAGGTAATCAAAGCTACGTTACAGTCTGTGCTGTCTTCACCACCCGTGTTGTGGAAATAATACAGTATGTACTATCTTCATGGTTTGTGCTATGGCAAGAAGTTAGAACTACTATCGTAGTCAGGGCTACGCTTCATAGTCTGTGCTATGGGATGTTATATGTCTTATCACAGTAAATAGTTATACTAGGCATCCAAGCTATTGATGACCGTAGTGGCTCGGACCTTTATGGCTCGAGTAAGTTATCCCTCTTAACCCGAATATTCTAAATGATGTGTGATGTAAACGTCTTTTAGTCACTGAGATAAACATAGCTTACTCAAATGAATTAGAGTCGAGTGACTCTAATTCAAGTTACTCGACCTCCCTTTGCTTAAACCCACTAATCCACCCGGTCACTAGGCCACTCGAGGTACACTGCCACTGGATTCCTTAGCCAACCAACTGTTCGATTATTGAATTGCTCAAATAACCATCTAGAGGTCTTGTAATAATTAGATACTTAAAAGTAACATCAGATTAGGTCCCCTGTCGGTGCCATCCATCCGAGTCATATGCCTGAGCTACTGAGTCGAGCCATTCACTCGAACCATATGCCCGAGTAGTTTGGATCCCGTTTTATTGGTAATTTGTATGCATTTTTTTTATTTGAGTCATCTACATTTTGCCCCTGCAAGTGCGCAAGTTACTTCAATTTCCTTCGCGCGTGTTATACAGGCGCCAACTTGTGCGCATGCATACTTATTAATTGCTCAACCACCTTACCGCCTCGTATTCTGAAGAAAGCACCCAAGTCGTTTTGGTTTCTTCCTTTTCCCCTTTTTAAGTTGTATCCCCTTTAAATAGTCCTCACCTTTTACAGACTTTTTTACCTCTCTTCGATTTCTATGCTCACTCTTCTTTTTGCTAATGGCCTTTCGTGCAAATCGTTCATTTGCCGGCGTAAATGTTGGTGAGCACAGGGCTCATTTGGAGTCCCGCCCTGCCATTCCTCTCATCAAATGGCGTATGGAACCATTCTTTGGAGGCAAGAATGATTTATTCTAGAAGGCTATTGATGCCTTTACACCGGCTTCTGCTTCCACCTCGTAGCCCCTGTTCCTTTATCGAGAAGTAAACTCTAACGAGGTCGAGATGATTACCCCATCCTTAGTTGTGGATTTCCAAATAGAACGGGGTGACTTCCCCTTCTTCTTTCTTTAGATCAAAACCCCTTTAAGGCTGGTCTGAGTGGGTTGATGAAGTAATCCATGACGACTCTCACCGCTGTATTTTACAGCGAGCAGGGATTATTTCTTCAATTTTGATTTCATAAACTCTCCATATGCATTGGACCAAAGCTAAATTGGAGGCTCTTATCAGTCATTGGAGCACGGACTCACACACTTTTGTGGCTCCTTGGGGGGAATGGACTCCCACCCTAGAAGACGTGTTCGTCCTCCTTCAACTAGATGTTCGTGGAGAAGCTGTATTTGATCCCGAGCACATATTCGAAGCTGATAATGCCGTAGCCGCTGAGTTACGTGCCTGCTTGGCTTATACTGCTAGCTATGGTAGTCACTTTGATGATGTAAGCAACCCCCTTGAAGTACTCCGATCTTTGACTAAATCGACATATGCCTCGTGGATTAAATACTTCTTTAAAGACATTCAGCCCAAAAAGGTGACAAAGGATCGTGTTGAATTCCCTAGGGAGGGCTATGACCAAGGTTTATTTTTTCCTTCCTTCATCTCTTTATTTCTTTCAATATTTGTTTTCCCCAGTGGTTCACCCAACTCTGTCAGCTCTCTGGTATTCCCCTTGGCTGCCTAAATGGCTTAGGGGGAACAAGTTCCCCTAGCTCCCTAATTCTTTAGAACTCTATATTGCTGTTTGGACCTCATTCAACTTGAAATGGAGCGATCAGTTGGTAGATACGACGTTGCAACCTTTGTGGCTACCTTGTCCCTCTAAGTTGTATTATTCGAGAGATTCTCGACTTCACTCCATGTCCCATCCACTTTACTTGTACCAAGAAGGTTTAGGTTATTAACTCGGACAGTGAGCTTGTGACGGAGGAGATTCTCACTACTAACGCTTTGATTTTTTGCTGGAGTGGCCAGGGCATTGCCAAAGATTTTATGCCCTCCTTTGTAGATCCTACCTTCTTCGTGTCCTGGCCTTACACCACTGCTCCTGTTGGTATTATGGAGCCTAGCTGGTATTTTGACTCACCTAAGCATCTTCAGCTTGGGACTACTTTGTTACTTGATAGTCTCCACATGGTATTTCTTTCTATGCTTCTCCCTGGATAGCTCTCATACATCATCGAGGATGGTTTTGGGGTTATATCCTATAGGCCGGATCACGTGATTCGTCAATTTGGGTTCAACCAAGGCACCCCCATTTGCCATCTTGATACATTCTTTTTCATCAACAGTTTTGAGCCCTTCCTTCGTGGGAACCTAGTTGCTCCCTTCCAGCTTTCCGTGATGAAGATGCCATCCTGAGGCCGCATAGGACATCATATCTCGACCTATTCTTAGTACTAGAGGTAAAATCTCTACTCTTTTAGCCACTTTTCTACAACGGAGGTCTTATGAGCTGTAACACCCCGACTCTTCACATGGCGACGATATTGTCCATTTTAGGCAAAAGCCCTCATGATTTTGTTCTTTTCAAAGGGTCACCCATCCTTGCATTGCTCCCGTCCAAGCATGTTTAATTGCAGAGTTTTGCTAGGGTCTTTACCACCTGGGAAAAGGCCTCGTTGAATGTAAGGGTCCAAGATTTTTTCTATTATAGCCCTGGAACTTACTCTCCCTTTCCGATGTGGAATACCAGGATATGACAATCCACCCCCTTAGGGCTGCACGTCCCCATGCAGTAGCTTGCCAGCTCCGGTAGCCTGCCAGTCCTTTATCGATCCGCCCACGCAGTAGCCCACCCACGTGTCACGTGAGACGGTAGGGGTCCACACTCGGAGGTGAGGAGAGTCGACTCTGAAATCATCTGTAACACCCCGACCCTTTATATGGAAATGATATTGTCCGTTTTGGGTAAAAGCCTTCATGATTTTGTTCTTCCCAAGGGGTCACCCATCCTTGCATTGCTCCTGCCCAAGCATGCTTAACTGCAGAGTTCTGCTAGGGTCTCTACCACCTAGGAAAAGGCCTATAAAGGAAAAATCTTAGACCCTTACATTCAACAAGGCATTTTTTGATGTGGTAGAGACCTTAGCAGGACTCCGCAGTTAAGCGTGCTTGGGCGGGAGCAATGTAAGGATGGGTGACCCCCTGGGAAGAACAAAATCGTGAGGGCTTTACCCAAAGTGGATAATATTGTTGCCATGTAAAGGGTCGGTGTGTTACATGGCCAACTGCTCGTCCTCTCTTAAAATCGATAACTGCTTGTCGCCTCCCTACCACGAAGCGTCGCAGGGGTGCCCAAGGTAAATACGCGATCTTAGCTTCTTCTGCTCAGGGTACTGAACTCACTCTCGGTATTATCCCAGTCGAACCACTTCAATCTATTGAGGGACGGATCACTCGCTCTATGGTACAGGCAGCTAAGAGGGCTAATGCAGTTACCTGTATTGAAATTGGTAGGATAAGTATTGTCGAGGTGCAGAGGGCCGAGGATAAGAATCTACCTCTAAAGCATCTCCGTCGAGTAAGTCCATTCGAGCGACTATGTTATTGCCTTGCTACTTCATCGTTGAATATTTTCTTTTCTCTCTTTTTATTTATTTATTTAATTGAGTTACATATGTAGGGCCCTCTTGAGCATCCTCAGTGTCAATCCACCCTGCTTGGTCCGGAGATGCACGAGGATGATTTTGAGGATAATCTTCCCATCGCCCAGCTATTAGTTACTCACCAGAGGCGTGTGTTTACCTCGCCAGTCGTAGTTGTCAATGAGCATGTGGGTTCTGTTGACTCTCCTAAGAAGGGAAGTTCTGCCCATCTACCTACATACCCCGAGGAGGCTCCTCTGCTTCCTGGTTCATGCTTCGACACCTCAGTAAATGAGGCCATTATAAAATTAACTCCTCAACTTGGCATTAAGGAGGAGGTTAGGGAAGCTGCTAGAATGAATGCTCCTGCAAACACAGACTCTTTACTGAACTTCCAAGTGCCCGAGGTAGAGGAATCCAATGCTGAGGGGAGTTCGTGAGATGATTTAACACAAAAGAACTCTATCTAAGCGAGAAAGAACCAGAGATTTCCATCCTAGAACTGTAAGTGGGGGTCGAGACTATGATTGGAGCTGTTTTGGTGGCCGAGCAGGACCTCTTAGAGAGACCTAGCCACACGGATGAGGCTTATGTTTCCTTTCTTAGATACAAGGTTGACTTGGTTGATTTGTAAATTCTTGAGGCGATTCACACTCACCATTTTATAACTTTTGTGAAGACCGGCTTAAGGATCCTTGCTTTGTCTAGCTTCAATCTTCACATATTGAGCTCTTTAATTCGGCAGCTATCAAATTTCTCCATCGGGGAGCTAAATCATTCTACGCTGGATGCAGCCTATGCTGCCGTTGGTGATCTAGAAGTAGTGAAGATGGATCTGTCGTGGTTACACAATATGCTAAATTTGCTCCCTTCTATCCTATGCCGCTCTGAATCCCTAACTTAGGTACAACAGAAGAAGCTTTCTGTTGATTTGGTGGCACAGTGGATCGAAGACTCAAAAGTTTCTCTAGCGATCGTAGAATCAGACCTCATCAAGGTCCAACGGGAGTTAGAGGTGGAGTTAGCTTAGGTCCCTACTAATGATTCTACCTACTTGGAGATGAGTTCGAGCGACAAAGCCCTAAAGGGCTTGGTGTAGTTTTTCGTTTTTGTTTTCTTTTTTTTTACACACATTTTTTTTTTGACTTGTACGTTGAATGAAAAAAAGGACTTTATTACTTGATCTTACGCATAATAATTCTTGATGAATTTGACATTAATAGGGTTGGTTCTAAAATCGTCACTAACTCTAACTAACTTGTAATATCTACTGCTCCTGTCTTGCTTGACCTTTAATGGCCCTTTCCACTTTGGGGAAAATTTGGGTACTAGGAGTCCTCTCATGATGGGGTCTACCAATTTCCAAACTAGATCTCCTTCTTTGAATTCTCACTTTTGCACCTTTTTTTGTATGCTTTAGCCCTTGCATGTTGATTCTTCTCTAGCTTATCTCTCACCCTGTCTCTTCTTTCCTCAATTGCTTCTAAGTCTGTCAATTGATGGTGTGGGTTCCATCCTATAGCCAGGGCCATTCTGGCTGAGGGTACTACTAACTCGACCGACACCACTGCCTCAGACCCATAGACCAATGAGTAAGGCGAGGCTGAGGTAGAGAGCCTCTATGCCATTCGATAAGCCCATAGCGCAACTGGAAGATAGTCTGGTCATGCCTTCCCACTCTTTTTCATCATCTTGCTTAATATTCTGATTAAAGTCTTGTTTGTTGGTTAAGCTTACCCATATTTCCCTTAGGATAATAGGGTAACGACTTATAGTGCTTGATTTGGTAAGACTCAAGTAGCTTCTGGACTTGCTTGTTGATAAATGGTGTACCGTTATTTGATAGTATAACCTGGGGGGACCTCGAACCTGCATATAATGTGTTCCCTGATGAAATTAGCCACTGCGTCTGCCATAACTTTCTTCATTGGTACTGCTTCGACCCAATTGGAGAATACCTCTGTAGCTGCTAGTATCCATTAGGGCCCCCTTTCCTGAGGGTGTATTGGTCCGGTAAGATCCATAACCCACATGTGAAAAGGCCACGGAGTCCTTAAGATATGTAGATCAACTACTAGGGTATGTATCATATCTCCATGCTTTTGGCAAGCTTGGCATCTTTTAGCGTACTTCTTTGCGTCTTCTTCCATACTCGGCCAGTAATACCCCTGATACAATAGTTGATATAATCGTGTTCCTCCCTAGTGTTCTCCTTGGTGGAAAGCTCCCAGTAACTCTTATGTTTCCTCATATGATACGCATCATAATGGGTCCCCTTCTACACTTCTTTGGAACAGCTGTTCATGCTCGATGAAATATCTTCTTCCCTGTTTCTTGACCGAAGCAGCTATCATTAGATCTTAGGGGAGTGCCCTTCCTTGCAAGTACTCTAAGTATGGGGCCCTCCAATCGTTTGTTACTTTGTTAAATGAGCATTCCTCCCTTGGAGTTGTAGCATGGCAACACACACACTTGCCTTGTAATCGGGTAGCATCGCTTAACATTTCTGGCCAATAATAACCTTGCCTATGGATTCTCTAGTGTAGCTTTAGTTTTCCCTCCTCTTTGTCTATGCACTGAGCTAATAGTCTTCCTGTTATTCGGTGATAGGGCTCCCCTTTGATTAGTGTGAATCAGGCTAATTCCGTTATGGGTACTACCCCTTGGCCAGTATGTAGCTGAGTAACAATGGGGGATCGCCAATTGTCCCCAGGCTGGCCTAGATTCAATCTTAAAAGGGTGGTTGGCTCGTGTTTTCTTCTTGTTGTGATAGTTATTGCGCTATCTAATAGTAGCATCTTTGCCCCCAAGGTAGCCAATGCATCGGGCAGCCAATTGGCTGACCTAGGTATATGGTTAAACCTTACATCTTCGAACTTATCAAGCTGATTTTGTACCATTGCCCTATATATTGCCAGGGAAACTTCCTTCAAATTGAACACTCCTGTCAACTGCTTTACCACTAGGTTCAAATCCCCCAAGATTTTTAATCGTCTGACTTTCATTCGCTCTACGGCTAGCAGTCCCAAGATAAGTGCTTCGTACTTGGCCTCGTTGTTCGAGTAATTGAACTGCAACTTGTAGGCTAACTCGGTCCTCATATTAGATTCCTGATGGGTCAACACTGTTCTTGCACCTCTTGTACCTCCTGTCGCGGCACCATCAAACTATAGGACCCACCATTCGTTCGGTTCTCTGTGAACACAGTAGTGCATGCTTCCCCTGGTAGCTCCTTACTAACTAGTTCGATGATATGGTTTGGGAAATGTGCGAGTAGTTCAGCTAAGGCTTGGCACTTGATCGCCTTGGGTACTGTGCATACGATGTTAAATTCAGCCAGAGCCAACATCCACCTTACTACCCGTCCAGTCTGCACCAGCTTGCTAAGTAAGAATCTGATCGGATCACACTTAGTTACCACCTCAACTCGATGAGCTAAGAAATAGTGTTTTAGCTTTTATGCTGTAAATACCAATGCTTAACAGTGTCTCTCGAACGGGGTGTATCATGATTCTGGTCCTCTAATCTTCCTGCTGATATAGTATACAGGTTGCTTGATCCCTTCAACTTCTTGCACTAATAGGGCCCCAATAGACCTTGCTGTGGATGTAAGGTATAGTATGAGTGGCCTACCAGGCTGTGGCACGATCATGGTCTGAGGGAAGTTAGAGCTTCTTTAATTCTATCGAAGGCTCGCTGATGCCCTTCTATCCACTTGAACTTCATGTTTCCCTTATGTAGCTCAGCGAAGGGGAAAGTCATTTCTGCTAGTGCTAGAATAAAGAGTGGTAAATAGGAAATTTTTCCCAAAAAACCTTTTAGTGACTTCTGGGACCACGAGGGAGGCATTTTCATTATGGACTTGATCTTTTCACTATCTACCTCAATTCTGTTCCGATGGACCAGGAATCCTAAAAACTATCCTGTTGTTACCCCGAATGCACATTTGAGAGGGTTCATACTCATTTTGAACTTTTCGCACCTTTTGAATACTTTCTCTAGGTCAGTCAGATGATCTTGTTGCTTCTTTGATTTCACCACTAAGTCGTCCACATAGTCTTCCACAATCTGGTGCGACATATTATGGAATATTGCCACCATAGCCCGCTGATATGTTGCTCTAACATTCTTCAACCCAAATGGCATGATAGCATAGTAGAAGTTACCTACTAGCGTGCAAAACACCATTTTTTTGCGTCGTCCGGTGTCATTCTGATTTGAGTATAGCCATTGAACCCGTCCATAAAGGAAAACATCTCATGACCTAAGGCGGCATCTACCAGCGTGTCGATATGTGGGAGAGGAAACTCATCATTTAGGCAGGCCTTATTCAGATCTCTAAAGTCAACACATATCCTGATCTATCCAGTCTTCTTCTTCACCGGCACTATGTTTGCCAGCCAGGTTAGGTACTGTATGGGTTTAATGAACTTGGCTTTCTACGGCTTCTCGATCTCTACCTTGATCTTCCCTTCTAGCCCGGGATGATACTTCTGAGTAGCTTGCTTTACTAGTCGGGCATCATGGAGTACATCTAGATGGTGTGTTATCAATTCTTCATCTAGTCTAGGCATCTCCTTATACTTCCATTCAAACACATCAGTATACTATCGTAGTAATTCGATCAAGCTCCCTTTGAACTCCTCCATCAATGTTTTGTTGATGTATATAGGTTTGGGCAACTCACCATCTACACTTAAGCTGACCTCTTCTAACGGCTTCTTTTGGGGTCGAGGACCATCCTGCATGTAGTTAAGTGCTATTTGTGGTAGAACAGCGTCGGCAGTGTCAGGGTTAGTTGCCTGAGAAGTAGCGACTAACCCATGCGCACCTTCATAAATAATAAACTATCTTCCCTCCTTCTTTGACCTTCACTAGCTTTATCGGTGGTTTCGACTAGGGTTCTCTTTCTTTATTATTTGATCCTTTCTCCATTATTCCTTTGTTTAAATCTTCCCACTTTGGTATCCTGACTGATTCTGCCATGTCGATGATTGCCTTTCTTTTCGATAGTTCATCGAAGAATATAGCATCTGCGAGATGGGCCTCTCCATAGTGGAATGGCTTCCTAATGGCCCCTATAGTAACATCCTTTCCCTGCCAATGAAATTTTACACATTGATGGTAGTTGAAAGGTACAACGTCGTACCTGTGCATCCAAGATCTCCTTAGGATGGCATGGTAGCTTGTGTCTGCATCGATGATATAGAATTTGACAGGCATGTAGATTCCCTATAGCTCGATATTTACTGTAATGTACCTTTGTGTCTTCTTCCTCTCTTCGCTAAAACCCGTCACTATTATTGTGAGACCCTGACCCATTTTCTTTTTTCGGCGTTTTCGGACGCACGTTACGTGTTTTTCGTTTGAGCATGTTTTTTCTCTCTACCTTCTCTCTAAGTTCTCAAGGGCCCGGGGCTTGGTTTTCAATGATCCAAGAGCGAATCCTTGCTTTTGGCATCGTGGGCTACGCAACCATCCAAACAGATTTTGATTTCAACAAAACTCAATTTTGCACGTGGTTCGAGGCGTCGAGTTTATAACTCATCGAGGTAGAATTCTAGACTTGTATGTGTTATAAGGGTGCTATGGGTAATCAGGTGTCTTTTTACCTGTCGAATTGTTGTAGATCTAATTTTCTATAAAATTGGGTTTTTGGGTTAAAAATTGGGTTTTTTCGATTTCGGTGGATGGAATCGGGAATCGGGAGTTTCTTTTGAGGTCTTGGTGTTAAGCCTAAGCATGTGGAAGTTCACGGGTGTTATTTTGGAGTTTGGAAGCTTCGATTCGAGGTTTGGAGGGCTGAACCCATAGCTAAAAAATGGTTGCTGCCTGGGTTCGATTGACAGAACCTGAAATCTTGAGCCCGGTCGACTAGACCGTGGGGTTTGGTCAACTGAACCATGTTGTTTGGTGTTTTACGAGTTTCCAGTGTGGTCTTCGGTCGACTGGGGGCTTGGTTCGGTCGACTGAAGTGCTGGGTTGTGTTTTGGTGGTTCTGTGATTGGGTTTTGGTTTCCGATTGGCGTCCTATGGTATTCAATTGATTGATTTATGGAAATTGATCGATTCAAATACCTGTGGATTTCTTTTGGGGTTTGGTTAATAGCATTAGGGTTTCGGGGGTCGTGTGGTGGCCCGTGGTGTTTATGTGATGCTGTCCTCGGGTGTGACATGCATGGTTGGTTCAAGGTTTGTGGCACAGTTGCGTGAGTGCTAGTTATGTGCGCGATGTGTGGGTTCGTGGTTTGGTTTAAGGTGTGGTTCTGGTGAGAATCGATCTGTGAGAGGTTTCAGGTGTTGGCCTTCAGGTTAGGTGTTGGTTGTCCCCGTGTGTGGACGGGTCCCGG
Source organism: Heliamphora pulchella (assembly GCA_032270985.1). NCBI lineage: Eukaryota > Viridiplantae > Streptophyta > Magnoliopsida > Ericales > Sarraceniaceae > Heliamphora > Heliamphora pulchella. The sequence continues at coordinate 23,136 of JAULJZ010169752.1, forward strand.
TTTGTGGACGGGTTGTTTGGGTATCGAATGATGGGTATGTGGGTTGTGATGTCTAGTCAGGTTATATGGCTAAGTACATTTATAACTGTTTATTTATGTAAGTGGATTACATGGAATGATAGCTTATGTGTATCGTGGTTGCATGCTGTAGAACTCAGAGTTTTATTAGGCATGGATGTGATGGACCTGTGGGGCACATGCACGTGGTGTATGTGGTATGTAATATGCATCTAAATCCTGATTTGGTTATGCATAGGAATGTTCGGTGTTATCCCGTAATTTCAGTTTTATCATGTAATATGCAGTGTTATCCCGTGGTATGCGGTATTATCCCGTGGTATGCGGTCTTATCCCGTGGTATAATTCGTGGTCGGCGGTTCCATCCCATGACTTTGGTAAAGTATGCGGTTTTATCCCGTGGTCTGGTTTACAGTCTTATCCCGTGGTGTGCGGTCTTATCCCGCGGTGTATGATTTTACCCCGTGGTTTGGTCTATGATTTTACTCCATAGTATACGATTTTATCCCGAGAATGCATGTTTATTGTATGGCCTTTTAATCTCAATGTTAGGACGTGGTTTCGGTGTGTGAGGGTCGGCTGTATATATCATAGATTACATGTATTGCATTATGGGATGGATAGACCAGTTTTCAAATTATTTTTAAGAGTCGTGTGAATCACGATCTAAAAACCCTTTTTAACTATTTTTGGGCTTCTGTGAGTGAGTCAAAAATATGGTTGTATCCTCGCTTTCCCATTTGCTTGTGAAAACTGTTTTCAAGGCTTGAAATAGAGTCTAAACTTGCACTTCAATTTCTGAGCATGTTTTGTTTATACTGCATGCATGTCTAGTTTCTGCTGAGCTTTGGCTCATGGTGTGGGATTTGTTTTTCTTTAGGTACCAGTCACGCTGGATGATCTGGAGGTGCCAGAGGAGGTGAAAGAGTGTAGTCTTCTTTTTTGTTAGCTTTTTACAAGTATGCTATAACATGTTTTATGGGCGTTGGAGCCGTGTAACGTTGCCATTTGGCGTTAATATACAATGCATGTATGGTTTATCTTTGAGAGTGTATTCTCAGGTTGGGTTTTATCTGGTAGTTTATGGGTGTTTCACGTGGCCCGAAGTTTGGGGCGAGACAACTTGGTATCAGAGCTCTGGGTTTGAATACCTATGAGCCGTGGGAAGAGGTTACATCACCGTATGAGGTTGATTGCGTGTGCTTGACTGCATGTGTTTAGATGTTTTGATAGCATAGACGTGATAGCATGCCGGTCATATGTGAATGATATGTATATGTGGGCATGGAGTTTAAATCTTAGGAGTGATAGTCCTGCCTTGGGGCGTTTGGATTAACAAACTTAGGAGCCAAGTTAGAAACGCGTTTAGCTGACGTGATTTCTAATACGGAGTCTGAGTAGGTTATCTAGATTGACGTGTCATTCTTGTTGGTTCTCCTCGGTATGTGTGGTTGTCTAGCATAAACCTATGTGGCTATGTGTTAG
>JAULJZ010169762.1:0-24636 GCA_032270985.1 Heliamphora pulchella
GGCCCGGCCCAGCCCAGCCCAGCCCGCCCGCCCGCCCACCATTGCCTCCAACGGTTACTTTTTGAAAATCAACGATTCGGATCAAATCTGATAAAAAATCGACGGCCCATATTTTTTGACCATTGGGCTCAGATCGGCCAACGGCTAATTTTTTTTTAATTTTTTTTAAATATCATTTTTTTCCTATAAATAGGGAGGCATATTTTCATTTTTTTTTTCATTCAAACAACTCTCTTCTCTCTAATTACTCGGTGATATTTGTGTTCGGTGATATTCGAGTTCGGTATAATTGTTGGCGAATTAAGAAGTGAAGATCAAGAATCAAGATCAAGATCAAAACACAAATCGATCGAGATCAAGATTAAAGATCGGAGTTTCTTAATTTGGTTTGCTTTACTTTTTGCAATTTAATTTATTTGTTGCAATTTAATTTTTTACAATTTAATTTATTTGTTACAATTTAATTTTTTTAAATTCTAGTCTCTATTCTCTAAAAAATTTAATTTATTTATTGCAATTTAAATTCTAATCTTTAAAAAAATTAATTTATTTGTTACAATATTTAATTAAAATTTGAATACATTTTTTTTAATTTTAATTAATTGTTTTTGAAAAATTAAATTTTATTTCATTTTCAGTTTTTTTAAATCCAAGTCTCTATTCTCTAATTTTTTTAAAAAATTTATTAAGATTTTTATAATTTTTTTTTATCGATAGATCCAAATATTTTTACCGTTGATGAAGAAGAAAGTATTTTTATATTTTCACCTGATGGTTCTAATCTCACTCCCTCTTCACCTTTTCTTAATCCACTCACTGCTTCATCAACATCAGATGCACAAGCATCTGCATTTGCATCTGCATCTGTAGGTTCATCTAGTAAAAAAGTTTCAACTGTGTGGGAATTTTTTTAAAAAATTTTTAAAAAAAATAATGATAGCACCGTTACTGTTAAAGCAAAATGTAAAATTTGTAATAAACTATTTTAGAATTACACATCTAGTGACACTAGCCACTTACGTAGACATGCTGATAGTCACCGTAAAGATTCACCTCTTAATGTCACTTCACGAATGCAAATAGGTAGGGATACAACTGATAATATTATTAATTTTTCGTGGGAACAAATTCGCGCACAAAATTCTGTTGTTGATTATATAATAAAATAATAACAACCATTTTCAATGAGTAAATAACCAGCATTTGAAGAAATGATACAACCCACTTTGTTCTGCAATTTCAACGTTTTTTTAGAAATACTATAAAAAATAGAGTTTTAAGCTGATTTGATGAATTTATTTACAAATTTAAAAGGAAAAATTAGTTTAATTTCTAATTTATAGACTGTTAGAAATGCTCAAGAATTTTAATGTATTACAACACATTTTATAGATAATGATTGAAATTTGTGTAAAATTTTTTTTTTATTTAAAAATATAGAATTTTTCTATACCGGTCATTCTTTAGGTATAGTTATTAGGCAAGAACTAGTTACGTGGGATATTACAAATAAAATATTTGCTATAAATAGTAGCAGTAAGATGTATAAATAGTAGTACTAGACGAGTTGATATGTATAGAAAAATATGTTAACAAGAAAATATGAAATGTAAAAAATTACAGTATGATATATAAAGTAGGTGGACTCGACATATAATATGTTACAACTAACAATAAAACAAAGAAAAGCAATTGATTTATATTTTGAAATGAATGTAGAAAGAAATTTTTCTCCACCAATGCCTAGTGATTGGGATAATTTAAATGTGTATAAAAAATTTTATAAAGTTTTTGATCAAGTAACAAAATTATTTTCTTTTATTTACACTCCTACTACTCCATTAGTTTTACTGCAATTAAAACAAATTGCTGCAGTATTTGATAAATTTTTAATCAATCCAAATTATTATCAAATGATATTTAGAATGAAAGATAAATTTAATAAATATTATAATGAAATAATACATATTTTTAGAATAACTTACATACTAGATCCCATGTGTAAAAATATTAGTTTACAATATTTTTTAAAAAATATTTATGGTAATGCAAACCAACTCGACCCAATAAATGAAACACTTAAATATTTATATGATAAATATAAAACGCATATAATACCACAATCAACACAACCCACAGTTAAGACTTCATCTCGAAGTCGTAGCGACGATTAGTTTATAATAAAAAATATGCGACTTTCTGAGATTCATGGGAGTTCTATCACAGAACTCTAACATTATTTTGATACTATAGAAAATTTAGATGAAAATAATTTTGATATTTTAGATTATAAAAAATTTACATGGCAAGCCACCATAGTGTGCAACTTGCCCCCATCGTGCTCGCCCACACCAGCACCTCTCTTTCTTACCTCCACGATCATGCAATTCGTACGCAATCCAAACCCTCACTTATATTCAACAAACTAAATCCCTGTCGACCACTACCGATGATCAATTGGCTGCCCCTCTCTGCACCATATAAAACCCACCATTAGTTGCGCTAATCATGGTATGAGATGTCAATTAAGCCCATCTTGCAATTTTGTACCAATGACAGAGCCAAATCCAAACCAGGTGAGGTCTCGCCAGTTCAGGCATCGTTTCATGTCATTTTCGCTTAGTTTCTGGAGCTCCCCGAGCTCGTTGGCATCAACCGATTGGCTTATTTAGCAGTCCTTGAACTGAAGACGTGATTGCGATAGTGCGTATTGGTATGTTCCCCAGTTTTTGAAAGATTCTTATGGAAAGAAATCTTGTTTGCTCCATCTCCAATAAACTTTTGGGTTGGACCTCATCACTCAGTTCTCTCACTGAACCCATTCCTCTCTCTTCCCTTTCCCCACCTTCACTTTTTGTGTTAATTGATGGAAGAGAAATATGAAGGCAAGACTCTCTTACATAAATAATAATTCTACGAGCACTACCCACTTGTTGATACAAGAGCTCCAAGTGACTATCCATGAGATCCTTATTTTATTTTATTATTTTTATTCTATATTATTGATGAGTGAAGTAGACAATTGAAATTCATTGGCATTGTCAGTTGACTTGGATTGATGCCTATGTACAACAAGCTTTGTGCTCACTCATTATATAGTCTTTTGTATTTGTTACTAATAGGGTTAAGAAAGTTAAAGTCCAGACCTTGCAACAGCCAAGTTCAATAGAAGTCAGGCCCACCTTATCGCGATAAATATCCGCTTGTTGACCACATGTAAATGGGATGACCAGAATGGTTCGACTAAGTATCCGATTGGCCGCCTAAGCCTGGATCCCTGGTCTGCCTTTCTCATTGCCTGGTCCTTAGAAAAGTTATCTTGGTAATCAAGAACCTATCAGATGGAAAGTTGGGACCAAATTGGGAGGGACCCCATGTGGTGAAGCTTCAATGTGGCAAGGGTGCATATAGATTTTAAACGATGGAGAGGAAGGATTTAGCTTGCCTATGGAATGCAGAGCACCTACAGAGATATTATCCTTGAGAATGATGTTATGAGCAATGTGCTGAAAATCATTCAGTTTTGAATAAAATGATGATTGACTCAGAATGTATGTACTTCTTTTGAAACACCAATCTCTACCAATCGCAGAACCTGGACCTAACGGTCAGACGAGCAAAGGTTGATCACATGATGATCGACCTCCAATGGTTGTAGAGCTTGGACCTAATGGTTAGACGAGCAAAGGTTGATCATAAGATAATCAGCCTCCAATTGTTGTAGAGCCTGGACCTAACGATCAGACAGACAATGACCAGCCTTCAATTGTTATAGTGCTTGGACCTATCAGTCAGATGGGCAAAGGTTGACCACATGATGATCGACTTCTAATGGTTGTAGAGCCTAGACCTAAGGGTAAGACAGGTAAAGGCTGATCACAAGATGATCAACCTTTAATTGTTGCAGAGCCTAGTCCTAACGATCAGGCGGGCAAAAGCTAATCACATGATGATTGACCTCAAATGGTTGTAGGGCCTGAACCTAAGTGTCAGACAGGCAAAAGCTAATCACAAGATAATTAGCCTCTAATTGTTTCAGAGCCTAGATCTAATGGTTAGACATGTAAAGGCTGATCACATGATGATCGATCTTCAATGGTTGCAGGGCCTGGACCTAAGGGTCAGACAGGCAAAGGCTGATTATAAGATGTTCAACCTCCAATTGATGTAAAGTTCGAACCTAAAGGTCAGACGAGTTAAGGCTAACTATAGCCTCTACAAGGGAATGCTTAGACCTAAGGGTCGGCCAAGCAAAGGTTGATCATAAGTCAAAAACTAGTTGTAAGCCTGGACTTAATAATCAAGACAATGAGAGCTGGTTGTAAAACAGGAATCCAAGTCAAAAACCTAGTTTTACTAACAAATCAACTTTGTTCAAGAAACACATAAGCAATCAGTCCATAAAGCATTCACCACAAGGATAGTAAGAGATGTGTTTGAAAGCATAAAAGCATAAAAGTAGATAATCAACCATCCAATGATCTACAAAATGTTTAAGACTGATCATAGAAACCAAGATAAAGCCGCAAAGTGTTTACAAGTTTTGCCACAATGAAAGAACAAAACATAGAAGAAAAATAAAGATTTAAGAGTTTGCAGGGGCCTAGACTGAATTTCCTTTCCAGCATCGTCACTAGGCGGGATTCCATCCATCACTAAAGCATCGTCATCCTCAGGTTTGATTTGAGAAATGTCCTGATCGGGGAACATGCTCTAGGCTTGTTGATTGCTTCTAAGCCACTCTTCGTCTGCTCAACCATCATGACTCACGTTAAGAGAGTTTATGTGGTCAACAATGATCTGATTAACCTCCCTAGACCTTTTGAACTCTTCCACCACGGCAGCTTGCTTAGAAACGATTAAAGCTTTCGAAACCTAAAACTTAGATTGGATCTCTGTTAACTGAGCTTGCTGGACACCCATCTGTCCTAAGACCTCTCTCTTCTCTTTGTCCAGCCCCTCAATGACCTCTTTTGCCTTCTCTAGGTCAGCCTTTATAGTTGTGTTCTCGCCCTTTAAGGTCCTTATGTTCTGATCAGCCGAGGGAAGTTTCCTCTCAGCATCCTGAAGAGAGGCATCTTTCTTCGTCAAACGTATAGCTATATGGTGGCTCAGAGCAACGGCTTAAATGGGAAAAAAAAATGGTTAGCGCGGTATTGACAGCAAGACAAGTATACAGTCAGCAATGCAGTCAAATAAAATAAATAGAAAAAGATAAAAGGGGAAAAGAGAAGACGAGCAACGAATTTACCTTGGCTATCTCCTGATGTAAGCATTAGGTCAGCGCACTCACAATGAGCGCATTCATCACCTCTTGATCGCTAGGAGAGATAGAACTCTCGATCATCTTTAGGCATGTATCCTCCTCAATGAAAACAGAGGATATGGGGGGTCTCCTGAGCTGAATCTAGTGGGGAAAGAGAAGAAGCCACAACCTCTCTTTCTTTCCCCTGATAAGAGACTCGGGCCCCACCATCTAGGTCGACTGCCAGGTCAGGAGTGTTTATTTCCTTGGCAAGGTTGGCATTACCCCTCCTCTTAAGCGGTGTCAACAGCCTTAACAGAGCTGCCCCCTGGGACATATTCCTTGAAATTGGTATTGTCAAGGTCTTTCTGCTTGTGGGTCATGACCTTAGGCCTCTTCGTCGGAGCAGAAGGGGTTGAGCTGGCAATTCCTTAAGTAGCCCTCTTCTCCTTCAGCTTCTTCAAAGCCTCCTTGTCTACTCGACTCATCGCTCCTACAAACATAGATATTTATCAAATCAACAAATTTAGTTAAATGTGATATAGCAGAATTAGTAAATAAAAATGCAATGATTCATCTTCCCTTTTAGAAATCTCCTTAGCCTCTTTGTTGCGAAATAACGTTAATGCAGCAAAGAAAAGTTTAAGGCCTAGAAGATACTCACTTAAACTGTGCGAAGTAAACAAGGTTGACCAACTCCTTTCCTCGAAGGATTGGGCAGAATGAATTCTCTCTTCCTCTTCCTTAGAGATGCCGAGACTCCTCGTGCCACCTAAAGACAAACACCCACAAAATTAAAGTGAAGCATCCCAAGATAAAAATAAAGAAAGAGAAAAGAAGTGAAAATGTACTAACCATCATTTTTCGAATTTGACCAAACTCTTTGAATCCAGAGAGTAGATTCATCCACATCCTTCCGAGGTTGGAATTCCCAATCGTCTCCGAAAACGAAGAAGAAACTGCTTTTCTAGCCCTTATTCGTTGAAGGCAGGCCGGTGCTCAGGCCACGTTTATTGCAGGCCTGGAAGTTGACAAAACCAGATAATAGCTCCACTAGTGTGTAACACAAAGGAACTTTCGGAGGGTTAGGAAAAACTTTTGCTTGCTAAAGGCTGGCTACAGTGTTGGGGTTGTATATTAAAAAACTGTGCTTTGGATTTTTGGTATTGATTTTGTTTATTAATAAAATTAATTTTTTCTATTTTAATAAGAATCTGTATAAGTAATGTTTGTATTACATTATTTATTTAATATTGTGCATGGGTGTCTTTTATTTTATATAGTCGTAAATTTAGTGTGTAGAGTTCGGTTTATACACAGAAGACCAGATTATTGATTCTTGTAGAATATAAATTTTTAGTTCACAATCTTAGATGGAATTGGACACACCATCAGTAGAGTTGTAGCATAATATTTTAGTAAATTTATCTTGATTATAGGAAACAGTGTAGTTCTGACTTATTGTGCTAGTACACTATGTGCGTATTAAATAGGATCATGTTGGAGTAATTATTTTTATACTGGCTATATAAAATAATTCACACTCCATGGTTATTATAAGTGTTTATACTCTTAATCTTGATATAGTTATTAGACACGTATGTTTAATTATCATTATTTTGATTCATTAAAGGTTGCGATTCTTTACAGGTTAGTAACTCCGGTGAGTTGAATAACAACATTACGTATATGGTGGATATTAATTATTGATGAAATTCACGTCCCAAATGGGAATTGATGATAGTCCATTTAGAAAATTTATAAGTTTTGATTATGTTAAACCCTAAAGTTGAGTTTTATAATTCGACATGTCAAATAAGTTAAGCGGAAGATCTTAAAAAATTATGAAAGTGATCGATTAAATATAATTATCAATAATTTAATTTAATCGACGGGTATTTATAATTTTAACGTGGGGAGAATAATAAGTATTTTATAACAGAAGCTTAAAAGTTTATTTTAAGAATAAGGTCGGGAGTGCAATTACAATTCTTTAGTGGTATGAATTGTAATTTATATTTTTAAGAAATTAATTTTGGGTTGAATTGATTTTTCTTAATGACATTGAAAGCTGAGTCTTATTTACTCTTTGCGTTCCTGTTGTAGCTATATATACGTCATTATAATCCTGGTTGCCATATATACGTGTGATAGACGGATACATATCAGTTTTCATATTCCTTAAGATTTTCACGTCTTATGGGAATCATAGAAAAAGGAAAGGCATCCATATAGAGTTTCGAACATGAAGGATCAAAGCCCATATTTTTTCGTGTTTCGACGTTCAAAATACGGCAAAAGATCTAATTTGGAGACAAGATCTGTGAGACCTCGACCCATTTTATTTTAGAAATGATTAGGTGTTGGTGGGAGTAAGAATTAAAACTTGAATTTGGTGATATTTTGAACTTGATTACGCTTGAATGGTATGTTAGAAGAAGAATATGGGGCTCTAATGGATGTTTGAACAAAAATAAGTGAAAAGTGTGTGAAGAAAAGTGACATACCTTCACTAAATTGGCCATAACGTTTTGTACAAAATGAATTTTGGAATGAGATTTAAACCATTGAAAAGTAAACTTCCGGGGCTTCAGTTTGAGCATAGAACGACCCCATTTGGAGTTCGGATTAAGAAGATAAACTTGTTCAAAGTTGGACCAACAGCGCAGTCGATCGGTCTGTGACGGACAGAGGCTATAAATTTCGGTTTTTGGGTTTGTTTTGTCATTATTCTCCTCTCACCTTTCTCTCTGAAGCTTAGGAGTGATCTAGAGTTTGGTTTATGGAGGTTCATGAGGGTTTCTATGTTCGTTGGAGGCCAAGATCTTGCCGTTTCCTTGCGCGAGCTATGTAGGAGAGTGCGGATGTTCGTGGAAAGCTCTTCCATAGCCGCTTATGTTGGGTTTTGATGGATTGGAGCTCACACGAGGCTTAATCCTTGATGGTGGAACTTCCATGAGGTAAGATCTAGACTAACCATTTTGATTTGTGGTGATTTGTGTTGATTTGTGTTGATACTTTATTATAAGAATAAACCCTAACATGAGACATATATATGATTGAGACTTGAGTTGGGTTTTGAGGAAATTTGATGGGATGTATTAAGTTCATGGAGATTGAACAAAAATTGGGAGTTTGGGTTTTGCTATATTGAGAGAAATTGATACAAAATGAATTAATGTTACAATTCTAGCTAAAGTTAAGAATGGTGGAGCCTCTTGATAAAACGTAGAATTTTGGAAAAATTGGGTCTTTTATCATGGTTTTAGGAGTTTTTTGTACAAAAAAGTTTTCGATTTATTTTTTTTTACTTTATATAAATTTATGTGTCCCGAGGGATGTTTTGGAATGGTTCTTCCTTCTTTGTAAAGGGTTTTTCTTTGCCTAAAACGTGTTGAAAAGTACATAAAATCTTTTAAATGTTGAAAATCAAATTTTAGCTTAAAAAAGGACTTAGAGTAGGACGAATTGATAGACCGATCGATCGGTCTATCAAGCGGTCCTTTGAGACTCTTGGTTCTTTTGTGCAGGTAAGGGACCGATCAATCGGTCTCTTAACCGATCGATCGATCTAGCAGTTTTCAAATCTTTTTGCGTTTTGTTTAAAGGTTTGGCACTTGGGAGATTTGAACACCCCTTTTCACTAATTAAACCCTCGGTTGGACGTATTTGAAAAAGATTTTGAACTCGTTTCTCGTCCTTGTTTTAAAATTGGGTTGATTAAATGCTAGCTTTAGTGGGTTTTGGATTGTAAAGTGATTTATTGAAGGGTTGTGGTTTGGCATGGTCATATTAGCTTTTGAAAAGAATAAATGAGTTTTTAAATGTATTTGTACATACATATGATGTGTGCTTCCTTTTCAAATTATATGATTACTATTGAATATAATCTCGTGTTGATACGTTATGAAGTTGCTCAAGAATATGAGAATCATGAGAACTTACATGTTGAAGTGATGATGTATGATGCATAAGTTATGAAAGAAAATTTGAGTACCTAAACGAAATATGATATGATTATAATTGAGTTAACATTTATGTTGGTATTTAGTGTCATTGAGTAATGGTGTGAATTATGGAAAGCTACACAATGAAACTATTAACTTGAGTTGAAATCCTATGGTTGAATGTGGAATATGCATAATGAGGGGCTGCGGTCCTGCAGTGAAAGCCCGCAAAAGTTCTTGCATAATGAGGGGCTACGGTCCTGCGGTGAAAGCCCGCGAAGGTTCATGAATTAAGTTGGGCTGGCGGCTCCACGGTGAAAGACCGAAAACTTGCGCAAGATGGGGACTACGTGCCCACGGGTTAGCCCCAGAAACGTGGTGTTGTATCGTGGTGAGTTATAAAGCTATCCATTATTCAATGGTTTCGCGTAGACTATTGGAATAATAGGAAAGGGTTTCTATAAGTTGCACCCGATGTCGATTTATTAACTGTGAAATTTTAATTGTGATACGATTTTGTGATAAATCGGGTACAGAAAATGTGACACGATTTTGTGAAAAATCGAATAATGGAATGATGATATGGATAATGTGAAAGGATAAATTGAATGAATTGGCGTGCGTGGGTGTGTACGTATGAAGGAATAATGAGTTGGTAAAAATTTATATTTTTACTCCGGTTGCACCCATCACATCTCACAAATCATGCTTAGCATAGAGTTAGTCTTTATCCTACGAGTTTCGGCTCATGTTTGTGTACTAAAACATTTCAGGTTCTGATGATTTGGGCGTGGCTAAAGGGATGCAAGTTGGGGAAGACTAGAGGAAAGATTTGCTTCATTGTATTTAAATTATGTTTGTACATGAAGTAACTGGGATGAATGTAATTAATATGAGAATTTAATTTGAACATATGTTATCACATATTCTTTCGTGGTTTGTACTTAAAATTTTGAAAATTGGGTTTATCTAGTTTGAATCTTTTGAATTTACCCTTGAAAGGAAATGTTTTTCTTATGACGTAGAAAACTTTCAATGGACATAGTTCGCATAAAGTATGACTTGAAGTTCAGGATATGTGAGATAATTTGACTGCTCAACGAAATTTGTATTCTTATATATTTCAATCTCAAACCTTTAGAAAAGAAGACTTATTGTTAGTGACCTTTGTATACAAAACAGTTGGGTTGGTTCACGGATCCTCGGGGTCGGGATGCTACAAGATCTTTGGATTCATGTGTTGATCTTGAAGTTCAACTTCAAGTATTAAAACGAGATCAAATCAGAAGGATCTCGTAGGGATAATCGTTGTTCCGCCTTTGTGGATGTATCTGTTTTCGTTTCATGTTGTTTGAAAAAACCTAGATATTGTCCGTCTTGACAATTTTGCGTAGTAGGGTTTTTTGAGTTATTCTTTTCTGGTTCTATGCTGTTCTTGATTTGATTCATATGCACCATTATTGACTCTTTGGATACTGATCCCTTCACATAGAACCATACATCCCATAAGGATCCTCCATGTGTTGGGGACCAGCTGACCTGAGGCAATCTCCAAGAATTGAAGGAGCTCCCTCACGATCGAGGTAAGGGGAATCAAGGTCCTGCCTAAAGGGTCCCCTCGAAAAAGCAAGCCCCCCAAGGAAGGTCCAAGCAGGCCCACTCGTCTTGAGCAAGGGCCTTCAAACAAACTAAGCTTCGGATCTCGAATTGTAATCGAAATGAACCGAGCTCAAAGCCATCAATAGATGAGGGTATCCCATCGGCAGTGAAGGGTACGTAAAAGCGGCCTATGGTACGATGAGGGCGGTGGAGAAGATCCTTTTGGTGAGTGTGTTAAGATATAAAGGCCTTCAACGAGGCTAATTCCTCCCCTTCCAAGGGAGGTGGAGGAGCATGCTCACTGTGACGAGAAAGACACTAAGTTAATCCCTCTTCTGGAATCTCCGTGGACAAACTCTCGTCCCTAATAGAAAAAAATGGAACTGTAGTCCGAAGGTGGAACAAAACTCAATGGCACAGGGCAAGGAATGTCAGCTTGAGGGGAAAAGTGTGCCCATAGAATGTAGTCGGCTATAGGTGTGGTACGCGAGGTAGAGGACGACTCTTCCGCATTTGGAGGGTTGGTGAGATGCCTCTGCCTAATCTCAAGAAGAGAAGATTCCACCTTATCGTTGGAATATCACTAGACAAGATGACTTGTTTCCTACTGCTGAACACAAGTCTTAACGTCGACGATGAGGAAAATTTCTATGGCTCCCAAGGGGTTAAAAATGAAAAATCACAAATTCGAAACTCTAATTACGAAGGGAAGTGTGAATGGGGAAGGATGAATAGATTCAAGAGTAAAACAATCCTATTGTAGAAAATGAAAGGAGATTGAGAGCAAATAAAAAGGAAGAGAGTGGATTACTCGGCTTCAAGACAAGAATCGCAGCAAAAACTCTCCGAATTCTGAGGTTCGCCTAGAAATCTTCTTTCTCTCTCTTGTTCGAACACTTAGATCGCAAGTGATTTCCTCCACCATAATTTGAAAGTTAATATAAGTGCTTTGAATATTAATGGCTGAGATTATTCTAAGATTGGCACCATCTACGGTCCAAAGATTGGCAACAAGGACAGTGCGATGGCTGACACGTGATGCCATAGTTAATACACCGCCCCTTGAAAACTGTCACTACATCTTTTTTTCCTCTTGGAAACCTGAAAAGCCACCTACCAGCTGTAATGGTGCAACTACCGAAAGGCTAGCTTGATGATCAAGAGTCTTTTTTGTAATGTGTGCCCTTCAAAACATTTGAAGAGACTGAACCCGAACTATAAATGGAGATGAGCGGGCTTTTGCGCATATTCTTCCCCGAGCGTGTTCAATGGAGCGCACTGACCAATAATAGGGGACCATTGATAGGGTTAAGAAAGTTAAAGCCTAGACCTTATGATGGCTAAGTTTGGTAGAAGTTAGGCCCATCTAATCACGGTAAATATCTGCATGTTGACCACATGTAAGTGGGATGACAAGAATGGTTCGACTGGGTATCCGACTGGGTATCCAACTGGTTACCCAGTCCTTCCTTGGTCAGCCTTTCTCATTGTCTGGTCAGTCTTCATGCTGACCAGAATTAGCGTGTCCCCCACGATGCATGGCTTTAATTGAGAAGATAAGGTTGAACGGACCTAACGACTTGCACGTGAAGTATTCGCCATGTGTATCGAGAATCTAATAAAATGGGCATACAACTAGGGTTTTCGAAGAGATGATGTAGAAGAGGCTAGTTTTTCGAAGCTAGGGTTGCATAAAACGAAAGGCTAGGGTTTCAGCTAGCGCATTAGTGGTCGTTAGTGACTCGTTAGTGGTTGGGAAGGGTTTTGAAGTGGTGCGACTAAGGTTTTCGAAGAGACGATGATATGAAGGGCCCAGGGTTGTGAAGATAGGGTTGCGATTGCAAAGAGCTAGGGTTTTAGAGCCAGGATTTGTGAAAAAATAGAAGGCTGAGATGTTAGGGTTAGTATACTGAAAATCATATTTTTAGTATTTAATTTTATTTTAATAAAATTAATTTTTTGTTTTATGAGAATCCTTATGAGTAATGTATATGTATCATTTCTTTAATATTATATATGGATGTCCGACATTCTGTATAGTATTTAATCTGGTGTGTAGAGTACGGTTTGCACACAGAATATCATATTTTAAGTTTTTGCAGAATATGAGTTATGTTCACAGTTTAGATGGAAATGGACATACCATCGGTACGACTGTGGTACAAAATTTTAGTAGGTCTATCTTGGTTACGGGGAACAAATAATAGTGTCGTCTATTATTTTTACTCTCTGTATTAGTACACTTTGTGTGTATTGAATGGGACATTTGGGGTAATTAATTTTATACTGACTATATAATAAATTCACATCCCAAAGTTATTATGAATAGTACTTATCTTATTAATTCTAAAATAATTATTGATTTACGTATATTTAATATCCGTTGTTTTGATTCATTAGAAGGTACGATCTTATATGGGTCTATATTCCCGGTGAGTTGGATAACAGTATTATTTATATGGCGAATATTAATTATTGACGAAATTCACGTCCCGAAAAATCGGGATTGACGATACCCCATTAGGGAAGCTTATAAGTTTTGAATAGGTCAAACCCTGCAGGTGGATTTGATTATCTGGCGGTCAAATAAGTTAAGCGGAAGGGCATAAGAAATATCAAGATACCAATTAAATTAAATTATCAATAATTAAATTTAATTGGCGGGTATCGAGAATCTTAACGTGGAAAGAAATGATAAGCATTTAATAACAGGAGCTCAATGCAAGATGGTCTTGAGATTATGAGTCAGAGTGTAATTATAGTTCTTTAGTGGTCTGAACTGTAATTCGGTGTTTTATGAAAATTGTAGAAATCGCTGTTGATTTTTCATAATTGCAGATACTGCTATGAGGTTTGCTTAATTACGAAAATCGCTGGTACGTGTCTGTGATCCACTAAAAGTTTTACTCGTAATTACTCTCCAAGTCCCTGCTGTAGGATTATAAATATGCGGGTAGACTGAACAAGTTTCATCACTTGTCTTCTAAGACTAAAGCTGTCCAAGTTCTGCCGGTACGAGTTTTTAGAGGATTATAGCCTACATTATATCCGAGAATCGTATCAGAGAATATAGTAAAAGATCTGACAGAAGCTTCAACTTGGATTCAAATCATAGTTGAAGATTCGATCGGTAAAAAGGTATTTTTCTAAATTAACTTCGGATGCACGGGTTTTATTTTGATCGTTCGTCATCAAAAGTTTTATCTGGAACCCGTTTTAGCGTTTGCCCGTCCAGTTATTTTTTTACATAATCGTTTGAAAAAACAAAAATTTTGGCAGTCTTGCCTCCAACAATTAATATCAGAGCCGTTTTGATTTTTATTTACGGTTATGGGGGTCAGATAGTTTTAGAATTGTGCTAACTATTATTTTGCAGGCATTCTAATCCGATTTTATGATCGTCATTTATTATTCATGTTTGATTGAATGGTGTGAATGATGATTAGTTTTTTTTAATCATGAAGGTTGACCGTGATAGATTAAATGTGTGTTTTCGGGACATAAGATGAATGTAATAGCTAGTTTCTGTTTTTAAAATATCTGTTTAGATTATTTAAAAACATGTTGAACATATCTATGAACACAAAGAACGGAGACGGCACTTACGGTGGTTCGGGTTTTTACGGGCCAAAAATCGTGGTAAGTTTTTAATACTTTTTAAATGATTTTTTTCGGTGAGTCTTTCTGCAGTATTTATAAATAAAAAACAATACAAAAACAAGTGAAAAAATGCGAGAAAAAATTACCAAAATAGCCCGGTTCTGGCGACTTTGCTGGTGGCCGTTCGGCGGCGATTTTTGTGATTTTTTGAGCCATTTTTGGAACTATTTTTTTGGGAAATTTTTTAAATATAAAATAACAGTAAAACATACCTCAAAATACTGTCAAAAATTAGAAAAAAAAATTGGATCAAAATCACAACCCAAACAGGCGGCAAATAGGCCGGTAGCAGTAGTGGCTTTCAGGTAGTTTTTCGACAGTTTTTCGAGCTATCTTTGAGCAGATTTTTTGACTGAAAATTTTTATTTTTTAAAATCTTTCCAACGATATAAAGTACATCAAAAACGGAGTTCGAAAAGAGGTCAAAACAACCTCAGGAAGTTGGCGGTTTCAAGCGGCGGCGCATAGGAGCGGCACCAGTCTGTTCCAGGCGGTTTTTCAAGCTATTTTCGAGCATTTTTTTAAATAGAAAAATAGTACTTTTTGAGAGTTTTCTTTTGGTATAAAGTACGTCAAAAACGGAGTTTGGGAAGATGTCGAAAAAGTTTTGGGTAGTTGGCGGCGCAGTGCTGTTGCGCCTGCAACGTTTTTTTACGGTTCGGGTAGTTTTCTCGACTATTTTTCGAGAAGTTTTCTAGCATATTTTTTAACTAAAAAATCTCATATTTTGAGAGTTTTTCGACGGTGTAAAACCCGTCGAAAACGGAGCTCGAATGAGGCGACATGAGCTACTTGAAGGCGGCGGCTAGGTGACGCTGGCGGTGGCTGGTGGTGGGCTGGTGGTTCCTCTCTCTTGGGGTTGCTTTGTGTTGATTCTCTGATAGATATGGGACTGATTTGATATATATTGATATATTAAATAGTATTAGGGTAGCCTGATGCAATCAGGACACATGAATCAGAGATAAAAGAGGATTATTTTAGCTTATCCTCTTTGAAAGACTAAAATGCTATAGCATTTCACTTGGATCATAAAATCGGTATATATACATCGTGTTTATACATATATGAACTGCGTTGATGATTGCATATCTGTTTTATTTATCCTGTTAAATTTAATTAATTTAAAAATTCGATTTTAATTAAAATATTTTTTAATAGAAAATAAAATCAAGTTTTTTTAATTAATTAATTTTAATTAAATAAAAAATTTTAGATATTTTATTTTTTACAAAATATCACGTTTAAGATGATTTTTTTAAAATTCGGATATCTTAGAAAAACGTGAGAATTAATTCTGAATTTTGAATTAATTAAATGGAAACATGTTTAATCGAAATAAATGATTATTTTTCAAAAAATGTGCAACGAAAAATAAAAGAAATAAATGCCTTTAATCACTACCTTAACTAAAAAGCTGGAGAAAAAACTGTGCATTTATTAAATTTTATTTGTTACGCATTTAAACACGAAAAATATGGTTTGATAAACCAGAATATTTGGAATCATGTACATGGGAGATATTTGATTCTTTCAGATCGTGTGTTTTTTAAAATTAATAAATTTCTTTTAATTTAATGGATTTTTATAACCCTAAAAAATATTTTAAAATTTTAAGTGAGAGAAAAAATTTATTTACAGAAAAATCTCGCGGTCTCCATCACCAGTTTGTAGGTGATGCAATTAAACCCTGTTTGTCGGCAGTAAGGCTTTCCTCCCCAACTGATAGATTAATTGCTGTATCGCATGTACAAACCTCTTTTAGGGATAATTTTATATAATTGTTAGTGTGGATCACTTCTCCATCCGAAGGGTTTATTGCGAATCAATTAATTTGAAATTAGTTGATGGTTAACACTTAGCTGTATATAATAGTATTCTCTTCATCTAAGTTACTGCTATTATATACTAGACCGAAACTATGCCAGTTATTTAATTTTACGTGACATGGTCAGTTACCTAGATAGTAAATTAAAAGGAATTGACATGTCTGGTCTTATGAAAGATAGTAGACGTCCTCCCATCGAGACATGCTATTCTCAGGTACCAGACTGGTGGTAAATTAATTTTAAAATGGTAGAGAAAATCAAATTAAAATAAATTTAAAGTTTTTCTCATCATAATTAATAATTGTTTTAATTATATAATTTTCAGGATTAAAATGGCTTTCAACTCACTCGCTTTAATACTCAAAGAAAACAAACTTACGAGACCAAATTTTGTTGACTGAAAAAATAATTTGGATATAGCTTTAACTACCAATGGTATTTCTTCAATACCAGAAAATGTGTTTTCTTCTGAAAAATGTTCTTTCTCGGGGCTGAAAGGCATGAAGAATAAAAAGATTCAGAAACAGGAAGACACGATTTTCAGGGTAGTTAGTGGGCCGCGAACTAGTGTGAAAAAGTCAAAAGACCGATGTTTTCACTGTAACCATACACGGTACTGAAAAAAATTATATCAAATATTTCTTAGTAAGCAGAACAATAAGGATAATTTCTGTTCACTAGTTGTGGAAACATGTTTAGCGATGTTATCTACTGGTACCTGGTGTGTTGATACGGGAGTCACTAATTATATCTATAATTCTTTGCATGGGTTCTAGGAAATCCAATAACTTATTGATGGGGGGATTTACCTGCATATGGGTAATAATACAAAGGTAACAGCAGTTGCAGTAGAAGATGTGACTTTCAGATTTGGTAGAGATCGGGTGTTAATATTGAGAGATTGTTTTTATGTACCTGCCACTAGAAGAAACTTAGTTTCCGTTTCTGTATTGGCTAAGTACAGATATTTTATTTATTTTAATAACTCTGTGGTTATTAAGGATAAGAAACAGGTTATCTGTTCTGGTACATTGGTGGATGATCTTTATATTATTGCTCCAATCTCTCATACACTGCAACTGACTGAAATAAATAATACATCTAATTTACTATATAAGAGAAAGTTTCATTCTTTAATGAACTAAACGTTTTTTTGGCACTTACGTTTGGATCATATTAATCTAAAAAGAATAAACAGACTGATAGCAGATGGACTTTTGAGTTCATTGGAAGTTGATGCACTTTCAGTTTGTGAATCTTGCTCAGAAGGTAAAATGACTAAGATGCCCTTTTCGGCCTAAGACTATAGAGCTAAAGAACCGTTGGAACTGGTTCATCTTGATGTGTGTGGTCCTATGACAATCTGGGCTAGAGGTGGTTTTGAGTACTTCATCAATTTTATTGATAACTACTCAAGGTATTGGTACATTTATCTGATACACCGTAAGCCTGAATACTTTGAGAGTTTAAAGACTACTTGTCATCAGAGGGAATTACATCCCAATTGATTGCACCTAGCACTCGCAGCAGAATGATGTAGCAGAAAAAAAGAATAGGACTCTTATGGAGATCGTAAGGTCAATGATGAGTTATTTAGGTTTACCCGATTCGTTTTGGGGACTTACTTTAGGACAATGGCTTACATTTTGAACATGGGATCTTCTAAGGCAGTACCTTTTACTCTCATAGAATTATGAACTGGGGGTAAGTCTAATCTGAACTACATTCAGATTTGAAGGTATCCAGCACTTGTGCTGAAAGAGAACGCGAATAAGTTAGAACCGGGGATAAAAGTCTGTTTCTTTGTGGGGTATCCCAAGGGAACGAATGATGGTCTGTTTTATAATCCTAAGGATCAGAAGGTCATTGTTAGCACCAATGCCAATTCTTGGAAGAGAATTATATTATGGATTACAGACTCAAAAGCAAAATAGTTTTGAAAGAACTGCGAGAAAATACTAGTAGAACGGAAGAACGAAGTCATTAATATTCTATTACCTCGTCGTAGTGGGAGGATTATCAAAACAGGTGCAAATCAACAACAGAGTGCTGATGCACAAGGTTCAAATTTTGCACAGTGTGTTATTGCTAGTACACAGACACAGGTAGTGCCTCGTCGTAGTGGGAGGGTTGTTTATCAACCTGATCGGTATATGTTCTTAGGAGAGTCTTTTGACAGCATCTCGACAGAACTAGATACCAAACCCTGTAACTACAATGAAGCACTTCAGGACAAAAGATGCAGATCTTTGGCAAATTACATATTTGGCAAAGTACTATGAATTCAGAAATAGAATCTATGTATTTCAATCAGGTCTGAGAACTTGTAGAACCACCTAAAGGGATAAAACACATTAGATGCAAGTAGATCTACAATAGGAAGAGAGGAGCAGACAGGAAGGTTGAATCCTTCAAGATTAGGTTTGTAGCTAAAGAGTTCACTTAGAAAGAAGAAATCAATTATGAGAAAATCTTTTCACCGGTAGCCATGCTTGAGTCTATCCAGATTCTCTTATCCATTGTTACTCATATCAATTACAAGATCTGCCAAATGGATGTCAAGACAGCTTTCCATAACGAAAGTCTTGACGAGTGTATCTGTATGATACAACCAGACGGATTCATTGCAAAGGGCTAGGAACACATGTTGTGTAAGCTTAAGAGATCCATTGATTAACTTAAGCAGACATTAAGGTCTTGGAACACTTGGTTTAATCAAGTCGTTAAGTCTTATGGTTTTGATCAGAGTCCGAATGAGTCGTGTGTGTAAAAGAAGTGTGACGAAAGTGTGGTGATCTTTCTAGTACTTTATGTAGATGATATCTTGCTCATCGAAAACGATATGGGGTATTATCTACTGTTAAAGTATAGTTATCTGGGCAGTTCGATATGAAGGACTTGGGAGAAGCCAGTCACATCCTTGGGTTCAAGCTCGTGCAAGATCGGAAACAATTGATGTTGGGCTTATCACAAGTAAAGTATATCGATGATATTCTTTCTCGTTTTAGCATGCAGGATTCTAAGAAAGAGTTTTTCTCTTTTAGGCATGGAATCACTTTATCCAAGGATCAGTTTCCTAAGACACCTGATAAGACAGAGAAGATGAAGGCGATTTCTTATACTTCGGCAGTAGGAAGCCTCATGTATACTATGTTTTGCACTAGACTCGACATCTGTTTTACCGTTGGCATAGTTAACAGATATCAATCTAACCTAGGGTAGGAGTATTGGACTGCGGTAAAGAACATAATTAAGTACATGAAAAAAATTAAGGATTATATGTTGGTTTACCAGGCAGTTAGTCTAGTACCTTTGGGGTACACAGATTCAGATTTTCACTCAGACATAGAACTTACATCAAGAGACAACCTTACAAATCCTTTACGAAGAGCTTACCGACTAAGACTTTTGATAGTCATGTAGAGGGCATGGAAGTCAGATGTATGGCAACATGGTTTTGAGTATAAGTGGGAGATTGTTAGGGTTGGTTTACTGAAAATTATATTTTTAGTATTTAATTTAATTTTAATAAAATTAATTTTTTATTTTATGAGAATCTTTATAAGTAATGTATGTGTATCATTTGTTTAATGTTATATATGGATGTCTGATATTCTGTATAATATTTAATCTGGTATGTAGAGTACGACTTACACACAAAATATCAGATTTTAGGTTCTTACAGAATATAAGTTTTATATTCACAGTTTAGATGAAAATGGACATACCATCGGTACGATGTGACACAGAGTTTTAGTATGCATGTCTTGGTTACGGGGAATAGATAATAGCGTCGTCTATTGTTTCGACTCTTTGTACCAGTACACTTTGTGTGTATTGAACGAGTCATTTGGAGTAATTAATTTTATACTGACTATATAAATTAATTCATACTCCAAAATTATTATGAACAGTGCTTATCCTCTTAATTCTGAAATAATTATTGATTTGCGTATATTTAATATTCGTTATTTTGATTCATTAGAGGGTGCGATCTTATATGGGTCTATATTCGCGGTGAGTTGGATAGTGGTATTATTTATATGGCGAATATTAATTATTGACGGAATTCACGTCCTGAAAGATTGGAATTGACGATACCCCATTAAGAAAGCTTATAAGTTTTGATCGGGCCAAACTATACATGTGGATTTGATTATTCAGCGGTCAAATAAGTTAAGTAGAAGGGCTTAGAAAATATCAAGATACCAATTAAATTAAATTGTCTGTAATTAAATTTAATTGGCCCGTATCGAAAATCTTAACGTGGAGAGAAATGGCAAGCATTTAATAACATGAGCCCAATGCAAGATGGTTTTGAGATTATGGGTCATAGTGTAATTATAGTTCTTTAGTGGTGTGAACTGTAATTCAGTATTTTATGAAAATTGCAAAAACCGCTGCTGATTTTTCATAATTGCAGATACCGATATAAGGTTTTCTTAATTGCGAAAACTGCTGATATGTGTCTGTGTTCCACTGGAAGTCTTACTCATAATTACTCCAAAAGTCCTTGCTGTAGTCCTATAAATATGTGGGTAGACTGAACCAGTTTCATAAGTTATCTTCTAAGACCAAAGTTGTCCAGGTTCTGCTGGTACGAGTTTTCAGAGGATTATAGCCCACACTATATCCGAGAATCGTATAAGGGAATACAGTAGAAGATCTGACAGGAGTTTCAACTTGAATTCAAATCATAGTTGAAGATTCGACCGGTAAAAATGTATTTTTCTAAATTAACTTTGGATGCACGTGTTTTATTTTGATCGTTCGTCATAAAAAATTTTAGCTGGAACCCATTTTGGCGTTTGCTCGTCCATTTATTTTTTTAGATAATCATTTGCAAAAATAAAAATCTTAACAGTCCTACCTCCAACATGAGGTACAAAGCCTGAAGCACTGTTCGTCGGTGACGAAGAAGAAAGGATTGCTTGGCAGTGACGACTGTGGTTAGGGTTTTGGTGGCTCTAATAGGATTTTACAAAAGAAAATGTCTTTATTATTTTTGTAATGAAAAGTATAATATTTAAAGATAAAGTTACAAAAAATATATAAAGCAAAACTTAACCATAATTAGCAGTAATGATTAAACTACTCTTTAAATTAAAATAACAAAATAACCAAAAATTCATTTTTTACATGTGGCACACCTATTTATAGGAGTGAGGTAAAGAGTTGTGAAAAAATTTAAACTCTTCATAATTTATCTCTATTTTATTTATTTTAAAGAAATAATTATTTACTATTAACTTGAATTATAGAAAATATTTATTTTTCTCTCAGATCCTATGTGCCAAGTGCTTAGATAACTAGCCAAAGATTTATCATTTGGAGAATTACATTATTTTACATGTGATGACGAAAATTGGACCGCTTGTGCTAACTAATTTGGGACTCTTTTAATACATGACAATATATATTTGAATTGTCAATAATTATGTTATATTTTTGAAAGTTGGGACGTGTGTCAATTTGTTATAAACTAAAACTTGTACGCGAACAACATCTTTTCACATTAAATTAATTAAAAGTATTTAAAATAAAAGAATTAAAAAACAAAAATTATTAAACTTAAAAATATGTATAGCAAACACGTTTTGTGGTACTTGCGGGAAATCATGGACATGAAACACATTTTCGGGCAATTGCTGGTGCATAAGGAAAAGGCGATGAAGGAAGGATAGGAGTTCATTAGTGTGTATAATTGCTTAGACACCATCTACAAGTTTTGAATTCTTTAGTCGGCGAACGGCATCATAAAGAACATGTGTGCATTTAGAAAGGTTAGAAGAACCAGCCTTTAAATAGAATAATGGGAGCTTATAAAAACACTTATTTTTTTCCTTCTTACCTTTTTTTTTTTTTCAATTGCATTTAGTGGTGTAATAAGCAACAAGATGTCTTATAAGCTCCATTTCTTCTTTGGAACGCTTAAGTTTTTCATGGGCTTATAAATGGTTGTGTTTGGTAAATACAATTTTACACAACAATTATTAGTAACTTGAAAACGTGTTTTTTAAATACGTTTTTTATTTTTATTTTTATATTTTATTATATTTTATTTAACATAATATTAAAAATTATGTTTACTAAATATGTTGTAACTAAAAGAGTTTTTAATTAACACGTTTTAACGTATAATTGAAATTAAGTTTTAATAAACTACTACTTAATTAATAAAGTCAAAAAGAAAACGTAAGAAGGTTAATGAGCGGTAGATGTCGTATAAATTGAAGTTTTACTAGTTTGTCCATTATAAACAAACAAAATTGACTTTTCTTTTCGTAGGGGCGGAAGTAGGGGTGATGGGAATCCTCTCTTCCGATAGAATAATTATTCAATACTCTTGGAACAATACTCCATTCACACCAATA
This sequence comes from Heliamphora pulchella, assembly GCA_032270985.1. Taxonomy (NCBI): domain Eukaryota; kingdom Viridiplantae; phylum Streptophyta; class Magnoliopsida; order Ericales; family Sarraceniaceae; genus Heliamphora; species Heliamphora pulchella. The sequence continues at coordinate 22,655 of JAULJZ010169762.1, forward strand.
ATTATAAAATTAGAGCACCTCCTAAACTTACTCCAAGAGTATTGAATATTTGTTCCTTCCGACCAGGGTTGGCGATAGGTAGCCAGTAGGTAGAGCAAAAACAAACAAATAATTTATGGGTAATGAATCGGTAGTTTTGGAGAATTATATTATTCTTTTCAAAAAATTAGTGACAAGTTCAATTTGTAGGTTGTGTATTGATTTTCATTCAGCAAAAATTTTTTAACGCGCAAAAACCATCCTCACAAAACTATTTCAGCTATAGGTCCTCTGTTTGTCACGTGCAACTTTTTTGTGACAAAAATACCCTACTGTTCCTTCATCGGCTCTTTTTTTTTGGGTAGACACAATAGTCAAAATCTGAATCGTTAATGAAAGGTGGTAGTGCCACTACTAGAAAAGGAGGCTTTTGCGTCGGTCATTTTTCATCGCAAATAATACTCTTACCATCGCAAAAACTTATTTGCGTCAGTATTGCAACAGCAAAAGGGGGAAGCAACTGCCCGGGTCGCAAAAGGGTTTTAACGACGGAAATTAGCCGTCGCAAATGTTTGCGACGGCAATTTATTCTTTTTGAGATGGTACTTTTTCCGACGCAAAATACTTATTGAAAACACATTCCAACCGTCACAAATGTTAGCGACGGCCACTTATTGTTTTAGCGACGGCGGTTTGCTGACGCAAATAGTATTTAGCAACATGTTTTTGCTACTGCATATGTGCCGCCGCAAATACTTTTAGAGACGGTTTCCATTACCGACAAAAAAATAAAACTCCAAATCCATTTGCAACAGCTAAACACCAACGCAACATTTGTTTACAATACCTGTCTTTAACAAATACTATAGTTCTAGCGACGGCAATAGTTTCGATGCATAAAAAAAATGAATTTACCCATTCATTCATATTCAAATATATTCATTTTCTATAATAATATATCAAATATTATCAACTCATTTTGATCTTATAACAATATTCATATCTATTTATTTGCATATCTAAATTTTTAAAAAGTGCACATTCATTAAACACAAAACAAAACGTATCAAGTGTACAAAACATTTCTCAAGCTTCAAGTTTCAACATGTACAATCCAAAACAAATGGTTCTTCATCAATAGTTGCTTTTTGTCCACAATCGCTTAATCTTTTACCCTCTCCAACACTTGAAAAATAATTAAAATTATTTTAAAACATGATAAATATTTAAATCATACAATACACGTGTATATATATACAAATTAATAAAATTAGATTGCAATATACATCACAATATCGCTAAGTAACATGTCGGCCAACAAGTTCTCCAACTGTGTTAATCCCTTTGCGAGGCCTACATAATTACTAGTTAGCAAGCAGCGTGCAAAGCACACGGAAATAACTTGGCCCATTTCAAATGAATATAAATTAAGAAAAAATTTATAGCAATTATATTAAAGCAGTAGGCAGTTTATAGTCAAAAAACAAAAATCATACAGCACTTCATATTTAATCATAGTAGTTATATTAACAGGTAGTTTATGTAGATTACAAAAGTTTAGAAAGCAGTTTTTAAGTCATAGGAGAGTGAGTAGCACTATAAGTACAGCACCAGAGTTTTGAGACTAAAATTAAAGATTGAAATCCATGAATGGCATGCAACATATAACAAATAAAATATGAATAATTTGAGATTTTCAACAGCAAACAAAGAACTTTCAACTTTAAACAACTGTTTTTGTGCTTCGAGTTATGAGAGAGAGAATTTGCTGTGTCAAGTTCTCGACTTGTTGACACAAAAACGTCTATTGGGGAGGGAAGTGAAACTAAACTTGTTGATGCACATGGAGAATTTTCGACAATGAAAACAATGTTAAATTCAAGTGTTTGCAAGGAATGCACTTGCTCGTGGTTGTAGTTTCATAACATGATGATCCCCAATGGGTAATGCCCGAAATGCTTCTCTTAGAATTTGGTGATCCTTTAAATATTAAATAGTTTTAA